>DF240428.1:1435-82101 GCA_000507305.1 Breviolum minutum Mf 1.05b.01
ATAGATGTAAACAAGCTCCGAAACACTTCACGAAAACGCTTTAAGTTGGGAAGTACAATGCAAAAATCCAGGTTTGTCATATGCAACATATATGCATTTTTTCCGGCAGAACTATTTATAGAATTTGCAGGAACACAGAATTATTCCTCTGACGAGGGCAAAGGTCTATATATATTTTTTTATTGAAACCTGAGCTTCTTGCCATTCGCATCATTAAAAAAGACATGGGGCTTTCACAAATCCATGGAATTTCACATTGAAAATCTATACATCGTGTTTTCATGCTTAATTCTCGTTTTTTTTCCGCGTCGCATCAAAAGACAAAAACAATTATATACCTACTATATTTACAACAAAGTCAAAAATTACGTATATAATTTCTCTAGCTATACGAACACTCTTTATACAAGTCAACGAATACACATGCACGAAACGCTGCGTGGAGAAGCTCCAAGTGTGAAGCCTTTGGTGAGCATGCATACATGTCCACAACACGCTGGCATGTAACATGCAGGTCTTGGTGTCATCTCTTCCTTGCTTATAACCATGGCCGAAGCATTTCGCTCGTCGATCGGTACAGCAAAAACTTTGGGCAGTCCAGCAAACCAATGAAAAACCAGGCTTGGCCAGGTTAAGTAAACAGGTTAGGCAGCCTACGTAACCAGGTTACCCCGGGCCCGCCAACCAGTTTAGCCAGCTTACGTAAACTCGCCTAAACTGGTTGTCTAACCTCTCTAAACTAGTCTTTGGCAACCGCGCTAACTAGTTTACGCTAAGCTTGCTAACCATGTTGTAAACTGGCTAACCATTTGCTAACTTTGCTAACCATTTACTAAACAGGGTGGGCCTCCAAGTACTTTACGGAACTGTTACTTTGCGGAACTGTTACTGTACCGACTGTTACTTTACGGAACTGTTACTTTACTGCACTGTGACTTTACTGAACTGTTACTTTACGGAACTGTTACTTTACGGAACTGTTACTTTACGGAACTGTTACTTTACTGAACTATTACTTTACTGAAGTATTACTTTACTGAATTTTTTGCATTTTAAAAGTTCGTAACTCGGAAGTTTCTCATCCAAACTTCCTTTGATAATATATAATTCAAAATCAAATGTTCACTTCGATACAGTATGAGAATGTATGAGACAGGAACGATTGACATGAAGAGTTTTGTTATCATACATTTGTATACATTCGTGAATGGATTGATGGACTTGGTCATGACATATCATGACAATCCTGTTTGAAACATAGCCACAGCATTGCCAATTTTCAAATACGAAATTCCACTATGCAGCGCCGCTTTTCGGCGCTTCCAGTGACGACCCCCAATTCTTGAGAATGGCGACCGAGGGTGAAACTATGGCAATTTGATAGAAGAGAAGGTCAAGAGGCAGTGGTTTCGCTGCTCTTCCTCTTCCCTCTTGTGCATCTCTTGCGCCAAATACCAATGAGTAATCAAAAACATACCTATATCAACAATGCTCTAAATCATACCACTCCAGCTTTTCAAAAGGTGTGTCATCTTTGACAACTCGGCACAGCCTTCTACCGAAAGCTGGGCAAAGGTGGCTAAACAAGGAACGACTTCAACAGACACTGAATAGACGGCCAAATTTGCTTCAAACCCTCCACTCAGCGTTGACAAGTTTCAACAAGAACTATACGTTTTTGGGGTTGTAAATTTCCTATACTGCTGCCACATGTTGCCACAATACTATTGCTGACGATTGCTAAGCACGTGAAGTCTGCACCATGTCATCGCCTGGCGCAAGCGCCAGCGAAATGTATCCGATAGACCAGGGAGACTTATGCTAGTTACTAGCTCTACGTTTCTGACCACCAATGACAGAAAGGAGGAAAATCAATTTCACCCATCCAATCATAAAATGGCACCGATGACGTAGAGTGGATGACTTTTCTGTACCAGTGTCGCTTCTCGTGCTTGGGGAAACCAAACCACGCAAATCATCCCATGTGCCTTCAGCCAAGACCACTTTGCCAAATTTCTTCACGAAAGACACCACCTAGCCGAAGATTGCTCAAAACATACCAAACAAACATGCGCGCATAAAAGACCATAAAAGCACGAGCCTAATCTAAGCACATCTCGTTCTTGAGCCGTGCAAATTCACAATCACAAGGACTTGCAAGGTTCCTACATTCCCCCCCTACTTGCTGAGTTCTTTAGTATGTCGCCTTTCAAACCTCAAGTATACTATAGTCTAGGCACCACGCGAACAATCTCAAAAGAAATCACCCCGAACCTGAGATTTCTTGCTTTTAATTGAGACGCCTACCAAACGATGCAGTCCATTCCTGCCTGTGGATTGCTTCGCCTCCGCTTCAGGCCCGCCATGATGTCTGCAGCTTCCCACTTGTCTGGATCTTGTGTCCATTCCATACTGCTTGTGGGAGTAAAGGCGCCTGTCTTGGCCCACAACTTGCCATTCCCAAGGACGAAGATGATCAAAGCAACCAGGCTCATAAGTGCCAAAGACAATCCGAAGACCCCCAGAACCCAAACGCCAATGGCTGCCATGAAGAATATCACCGACTCCACCTAGGCGAGAGGATGGCACATCAACCGACACTGGGAGAAAGGGATAGGAAAGGATGTCGTCGCGCTGTTTCAAATGCCTCTGACATTATCTGGCATGTCCAGAGGAATACCCGGCTCACACACCCAGTGTTCAAGGTTCAGTTGAAGTTTGGCCTGGTCATGCCTCACCCGCCAGACATTCCTGCTTCACCAATTCCGAAACGCTTTAACAGGGCGAACCATTCATTTCGCAAAAGCTGCGTGCTTCATCATTCCAATCACAGCATGTATATGTCATTGGGACCTTTGAGGGGCGATTGTTTTTCTGCATGATGGTGCACTCGGGATGATTGAACAACTTTTTGATCCATTTCAGGATCTTCATCAAGCATTTATAGGAATTATAGGTTATAAGCGTTTATAAGCAACCACAGTCACAAATGTTTTCTTGCAGTGTCGTCCTGGGCCACCTTCTAAACCTTTGCAACCAAAGCTGCCATGAAAACGATAGGATCTCCGATGGCATCGATCCGCATGAGAAAAAATCTGACGGCATCCTCAGCTCAGCGCACCGAGCCCTGCTTGCTTCAGATCCGGTTCATCCACAAAACCTCAAATCGCCTTATCGCCTCGCCTCTGGGCACAGCCTACCATTCTAGCTGCGCGCAAACACCCAAACCCGCCAACATAGCTTTGCGTCAATCTCAGACAAGGGATCGACATAGCTCAGCTGAACGACCTCGGGAAGCTGGGCAAGGCGCGGCTACCAGCATGAACCCCAAACCGCCCAGCCCAACCGGGCGATGTGGCAGATTCTGTCAAACATGGCGTGGTTTTGAAGGTTAAAGACTCTGCGAAGCAAAATCAAATTCATTCAACGTGATAGCACCATGGTCAACCCACCAAGCGCCCCCAAAGCTATGAATCTCCACCCGCAGTCTGTCCAAAGCGAGGGGCGCAACTCATGATACAAAGCAGGTTGAAAAGCAGGGATGCAATGCCTCGGACAGGGATGGTCAAGCATGCACAGCAAAACATGTCACCATGAGACCCTCTGTGCCAGTCAAATATAGTATTGAATTGCTCTGAAACATTTCCAGCGTTTCAGCCCTTTTTTTCACAGCTGAGGGACAAAAAGCTGCATAGAATTGTTGCAACTGTATCTTAGCATCCGCTTCGAGGACAAAGCCTCAGCTGCCCAAAACCCTCGCATCGTGGCTCAAGTACATTGCGGTATGAAGCTGAGCTTCGACATCAATTTACCAAAGGAAACTTGATTCAGAAACTTCCAAGTTACGGATTTTAACACCACCACATCTCACCACATCACTCACATCACAAAGTTTTCACATCACTCACATCCCACATTGATCACACCTCACATTGCTCACATCTCACATCACTTACATATCAAGTCACTCATACCACTTGCCACTCCCATCATTCAATGACTCACAGCACTTGACACCCAAATCACGACTCACACACATCTCACATCGCTCACATCTCACATCACCTATCACTCAAATCACACGACACTCACATGACAAATCAATCGCGCCGCTCACATCTCACATCATTCACATTGCTCACATCTCACATCACTCACATCTGACATCACTCACATCACATATCACTCGCATCACTCACATCTCACACCACTCACATCACTGTTGGTCGGAATGTCAGTTGCGGTGGCAGTTGGAATGTCACTTTTGGTAGCAAGCACAACCTTTGGTGATGTCTGAATATCACTTTTTGTGGGAGGCGCAACATTTATTGTTGGAGCGTCACTTTTAGTGGCTGGCGTGTGGTGTTGGAGTGTAACTTTTCGTGGCAGGCGAAAAAAATGGTGATGTTGGAGTGTCATTTTTCGTGGGGCTGGTAATATTTGCTGATGTCGACTTGATTCGGAACGTCACTTTTCGTAGCAGGCGCAGTATCGCGCAGTATTTTGGCCATGTCGGAGCTTCACTTTTCTTGGCAGGCGCAGCCTTTAGTGATGTTGGAGCGTCACTTTTCGTGGCAGGCGCGCTAGTTGGTGTCATTTGTCGTGGACGCGGCAAGATTTCGTGACATCACATGACATGACACCTCGCAACTAACCACATTACCTCACCTCACAATACCTCACATCACCTCACAACCAACCCATTACTGCATCTCACCCCGCCACCTGACATCACATACCACATCGCAGCACCAACACCAACACACCGCGGAAACACAACCGGAACGGCCGAAGGCTGGTGCACACAAACACCTGGTTTGGGCATCGCGCTGGTTGATCGCCCCGCGCAGAATTCTGTAGGCAAATTCTTACTTTAAGAACTCGCACAAACAATATTTGGTAGCAGGTATCCTTGAGAGAGGTAGCTCTCTGGAACCATCTGTGCGATCCTGTTGTTCCGATGTATGTCCCTCCTAAAGTAATTGCTGCACTGCCACACCGCAGCAGCCAATTGAAATTATGTGAATACATAGTTCTTAGATGTTCTTAGCCTAAAGCACAAACAGGATCAAACAGGTCAGGCACAGGTCAAACTCAAGACACATCAAGGCCTCAACATCTCCATGTTGACAAGTCCAAATATTTGGCCGAAATATGCCGAAATTTCAGGTTTCAACGCCAACCGAGAAACCTCGGGGCTCAATGTCATCCATCTGCAGCATAGCCATGACCATGGTCAGGATCAGCCTCAGTCGTACTCTCAGCAGCCGGGTGACCCACCTGCGCCACACCTGCAATGCTCGAGGAACGCCGAGGTCACACCAACGTTGGTCCACACATTCCTCATTTGTCGACACTCACAAGTGCTTCCAAGAAAGTGACACCAATGACCAATGTTTGCGAGTTTTGATACACTTCAGCAACCAAGCTTCTTAGCAGACTCCTTCAAAGTCTCTGGCTTACAGTGCTCCAAAATGTCAATGCTGATACGCGTGGTGAACACCTCGCGAAATCTGGCAAAAACAGCTCAAACAGCAACGGATCCGGTGTGTACTGGCCTAAGACGCTGGGTTCAGCACAGTGCAATTCTGAAAACCTATCTTGACTCTTCACCTCAAAATGCTGAGTTACATCATTTCGGTGTCAAGCTGTCTCAGTTCAGCGTTGGCAACACACGTGCTCGTTTCACGCTGTGGCGGACCAGTGTTCTGGAGCCGTTGGCCTGCCCCACGACGAAGAAGATCGCCGAGAGCAATGTGACGACCACCGTGGCAACCCAATGATTTGCACCATCCTCGCACCGTGAAAGCTTCATGAGCAGTCAAAAGTCATCATAAGTCCATGCCTCCTATTGCCAAGCCGTGCTGCCCTGCTTCGATTACACCACCCCTGGTCTGAATCCTCCCCTTCAGGCCACCAGCTCATTTGAAGGCTGGGCGGACGAACGAGTTGGGCCGTGGGATGCTTGAGAAATTGCTGGCCACATCGGAACAGCAAAATGGACAAGGCAATGTTCGGTCTCTCCGGCGGCATAACATCAACATATAAGATAGTCAGCGTACATCAACGTCCATGTGTGACTTGGTATTGACTGGATGTCCACCGCATCCAGATGAACAAACTTGATGGATTCCTGGATCGCGAACCGAAAAGCATAGCCGTTGCTTAGATAAGTCTTAGAAAATACCCTGTCGTTACTCGACATCCCCTCCTTCAAACGGACTGTGGAAGCTCTAGATGAGGTAAAACGCACATCGTTCCAGAAAATTGAAAGACCACCTGCATTTCAGAAGGGCACTTTGGGGTTTGGCAATCCGGTCAAGAAGTTTATGTGGGAATTTTCATCCTCCAAAAATTTATCTTGAGACCTCCGCAGTCCAAGCACTCCTCATTCGGTAGTCTTTCAAAAAAAAAAATCATTCACTCCCTGCCTTCTTCTGGCTGCTGGTGCGAAACAAGGTTCACCCTTCTTTTCTCCATTTGGCAATGTCAATCGTGTCGATTTGTTTGCACATCCGGTGCAATAAAGGTACAACAGGCTGTGGTGGAGGGGTGGTGGAGGTACCTTTTGAACTTGAAACAGCCAGCAGGCCGTCAGTTTTGGTATCACAACTCCCAAAAACATTTGAAAGTGAATGTCAATTCCATTCACTCCCTGCCTTCTTCTGGCTGCTGGTGCGAAACAAGGTTCACCCTTCTTTTCTCCATTTGGCAATGTCAATCGTGTCGATTTGTTTGCACATCCGGTGCAATAAAGGTACAACAGGCAATTGCCTTCTTCCAGAAATTGGAAAACAAAAAGACTCATAATCCTCACACATTGCCCAAGCCACCCTGCCTGTGGGTGCGAAGCTGCAAAACAAGGTTCACCAAAAGCAACAGCGGGGTGAAGAAGTTTGAGGGAGGGATGGGAGGGGCTGGCTGCCCCAAGTCACCTCCATTCATTGTCCCCCCAGGCGCCATAGGTGGATGGCCACTTCCATGTTGACTTTGAGTAGGAGCTGATGGTGCCATCATAGATGGAACCCAGTCATGGACCATGTTCTCCAACTGACCCATAAGCACCAACTCCACATTGGCTGTCAACTGTGAAAGGTGCAGCATGACATCACCTAGTTCAAAGGCAACCTCTCGCACCACTCGCATCACCAGAGCCATCATCAGACGGATGATCAGGCGGATCAGCATTGCCACCAGCATTGCCACCAACTTGGGAAAGCACAGCATCAGAATGAGCACCCACAAAGTCCTCCAATGACCAGCTACCCAGGTAGCCATACCATTTGTGCTACCACAGAACCATTTCCACGAAGTAGGGTTCTTGCGAGCCACCTCAGTCATCGGCAACGCCTCCACCACTGGCATCTCGCCTGAATTCTCCTTCTCAACGGTCCTCTTGAAGCAATCTGGTTTGATAGCACTCAAAGAACTCAAAAGTCTAGCAAAGGCCGCCGTAACCTTGCGGGTCTGAGGCCCAGAGCGCCAACGAGCCGCTGAAGCTCGAAAAGAAGGGTCACTGAGATTTTTCATATCCTCAGGGCTGATATCCTCAGAAGCCACTTGCACAGCCCTAGCAAGAGGCCCCACATCCATGTCTAAGCATAGCGATGCGCCACCGGCATTTCCACTTCCGGGAATGCCTTCTGCCACACTTGACGAGCCTCCATCTCTGAGGCGACCCGTCGGAGACGAGCTCCGCTCTTTTTGAGGGCGCCTCCTTTCAGCCGGCTTTCGAGCAGGCGCCATGTAGAAGGATTCGGGCCCACCCAATAGCCAAGCGAAGACTTGTCAAAGGGATTCTCTAGCACAACGTAATGCCTCACGTCGGGGTGGTAAGCCACGTGAGAGGCTGTGGCTGCGTTGGGCAGCACTACCAACCCTCCTTTCTCCTCCTTCTTCTCCGCTGTTTCTCCTGCACCACCACCAATCGTCAGCTGCTCCAAGTCCTTCTGAACTTCACTGACCACCTTAGACACAGGCACTGATTCCACGACAGCCTCTTCACCAGCCGCCGATACTGCACTCCAGCTATCGTCAGAGTCCTCTTCACGAATAGCTTTGGCGAGTTGTTCCAAGGCAGCAGCGATCTTCTCACGCTTCATAGAGATCAACGGACTAGGGAGTTGCAAGGACTAAATGGCGGCGTATCCAACAACGAAGTGAACATGTGCAAGGTCTCCAACATGCGGACTGATGTGTCATTCAAACTGCTTTCTACATGCATAGAAAAAGCCTCTTGTAAATAAAACTGCATAGTATTTGAAGAGGTCCACCTACCCAAAAACTGTAGAGTCCCCAGATTGCCAAATTGTCTGAAATGGTTAGTTGCTCCACCTGCTCGCAAACTTCCCAGAGTGAACCCACAGCGATGCAACTGCAAATCCTCCAGGACCAAGTTAAAATATTTGGTCCAAGTATAGCGTGTGAGCCCAAAAAGAGACTTGCCACGGCTCCGACCAGCTACCCACCATTTCATCCAACATTCCAACCGGTGATCTCTACATAAAACAAACTGTCGATGCCAAATACGCTTAGTCTTGGGACTACGCACCACTACCACCATACCAGGGTCTACTTCTCGGCCACTAATTGTTGAAGAAAAAGATACGTCTCCTATCCTTAAACCTAGCACTTCTGCAGGACGCAACAAACCAGTGAAGCCCAACCACAAAGCCAGCCCAGTTGCCCACCACTGTCGCCGAAGCCAACCATCCGCTTTCCAGCCCTCTTTCAAGCAAGCTATGATGATACCCTCCAAACAAAACATAGTGATAGGAATACGGGACCGAGTGGGTTTTAGAGATCTCCACCCCTGAATTGCCTTCCACGTGCCACGCAAAAGGGGGCCAGATAGTTTAAGTTTACGCTGCAAACCCAAAACACCTAAGGTCACCCAACCCAGTAAAGACGTTCACCTTCCTCATGAGCTGCTTCCACTGCCTTTTCCAGCCAAAAATCAACCTTTTGAGGGGGAGTGGACATAGACAAACTGCCGCCTAAACGTTGCACCAGCATCAACAAACCAGAACCAGCATCACGCAAGTTGCGTCGGTAGGTCTGAGATAGACCCACGTTCCGCAGTTTCACCATAATGTTGCAAATAAGAGGAAGCAAGTGCACGACAAAACCCCCAAGGATAAGCTCCAGCTAGTTTAGCCCTCGAGCCTCTAAGTGGTCTACCATGTGCATGCTCACCACGACATGTTTTTACAACTGGTTTGATCCAACTGCCAGTCCCTAAAATTCGAGTAGGTTTTCGATTGGGTAGTCCTACACGGTCTTCATCTTCATATTGACACCAATGTGCTTCCACTGTGAAAACACCAGGAGCCTCACGCAGTTTCATAGTTTCAACCAACAACCAAGCCTTACTACCCCTAGGATGCTCAATGAAGAAAGGGATACCACGTTTCCATGCCAACCAAGCCAGAGCAAGAGCACGGAGCCATAATGCATTGCCTAATTGAACTTCGGGATTATTGGGATCACCTTCAGGTCTACCACGAGGTCTTAGGGGCCCACCACGATCCAAATTTCGCAATGCACTGAATGATCCACAAGGAGGAGCTAGCCATAAGAAACCAATTTTGCCAGAGTCTATCAACTCATCAATCCAAGGTTCAAAAGCATCAACCCCCCACAAGATATCAACCGGGTTAAACATAGCTATCCCTGCTGCCCGAAACATGCGAGTCAACCGAGCTGACCCTGCAAAAACCTCCAACCCAGGAAAACGGAACCCTGAAATACCAAACTGTTGCAACCAGGTCGGCGGAGGTCTCGGAGAGGGTAATAATGCAAATCTTGATGGATAATCTGCCGGATTGCTCTTTGTCTCCACCCACAAAAGACCCAAACAAATATTTGCCAATGTCAAATAAGGTATCAATGTGCGAATCAACCCATTCAAACGAAAAGCCGAACTTCGTCCTTTTGACACTGCTCCAACCACCACACGAGAGTCGTTGAGACAAAGCTGAACGGTGTTGTGATTTGCAGGATCCCTAGCCAGTTGACTAATCTCTCTTCTTAAGGCTCTTGCTTCTTGAAGATTGATATGGGCAGTCTCACGAAAATGGAAACTAGCTGTTGTTCTCCAAGGCAGGGATTCCGCAACTGTGCTTGCAAACACCGATGGTTCCTTGGGAGCCATTTCTCCTTCATCCACATCCGGAGAAAGGGGACTCCGATCCAATCTAACGGCTTCGCCTTTGATCTCACACTGCTTCCAGAGCTCACGACGAAGGGCCACCGGCACTTCAACACGGCAGGCACCACCTGACGTGGGTGTAGCATCAGTGGCTACCAATTCCCGGCCAAATTGTCGTCGCATCTTCCATGTGCAAAAAGGGAGATGTAATGCCATGGAACGCAACTCATCAAGTATAAAAGCAGGTATAGAAACAAGAACACCTTCCTGTATTGTATCCATCCACTTGTAAATATGATGTTGCAAGGCGTAAAATTCACGGCGAAATTGAAAGCAAAAACAAACATAGCCCATTAAACGTTGCAAAATACCCTTTGAAGTTTTGCCTTCTTTAATCACCTTAAATATCAACACCCAGATTTGACGACGAGTCTCAACAGGGGAACCGACCAAACCCAACACCCCATCGACTTCTGCACCCCAAGCTTTAAAATTGCATTGTGCACGAAAACTTTTATGCAATGCTCTGTCAAGCCCAGCCCGTCCATATCCCACTTCTGCCTTCCGAGTCTGCACCATGTCAGGATCATCTGGAGATACCTGTGGCGGCACAAATGAACCATCAAGGGGAATGGGGTGGTCCACGCTCTTCTTGTAACACACAAGCAAGTCATCCAGGTATGCCCCTTCCAGGAGCTCTGATTGAGGTACTGGAGAGCCATAAACCAGTTTAGTCTCGGGACTCAACAAGCCGTTTTGTTCCAAGATGTGTTCGTGCACACCTTGAGCAATACAACAAGCATTGGTGTCGCCCATGCCTAACACTCTCATAGCAGGACGATACGCTACCTTCGGATCACCGCCCCATTCTAAAACAATTTTCGGGTCTACCCTTCGTCCTACCGAATTGTATTTGATCCAGTTGGTGGGAAGAGCCAAACTGTAATAGTAGGTTCTCAAATCGTCGCCTGATCCTCTCAAAAACTCATTCGGCTCTAAAAGTAAACGAGCAAAACAAGCACCTGAAGGCAACCGAGACCAGTTGAGACGTTCCATTGTAGCATTTTCTGGACGCCGATCATAGATGAGACGATCTTCTGATTCGGACTTTTTCACACAAAAGAAACCGCCCGTAAGCAACTTTCCAGCTTCATTTCTGGGGAGATCATCCTCTTTTACCAGGGTTATCATTTTATGCTTCAACAATTTCCTTACCAGCCCCGCCTCCTCCTTCAGAGAGACACGGTGACAAGCACGAGGAACTTCATCCCATAACAACTCCGGTAGCCTGAGGGCACTGAGATCTTCCACCAGCTGCTTACGGTTGTCCGGGAGCCAGTCACAAGGATTCACTGTGCCTGCTGTTTCCGGAATTGCCACACGATCTGCCACCACACTGATTGCTGAGCCCAATGTCCCAGTCAAAGAATCCGGCAACTTGCTGCCAGAACCATAACCACCATGCAAATTTTCCACAGCTTCTAAAGTCTCAAGCAATGATTGCCGACCTCCACTGCAGATGAGCTCTTCTATACAAAGCTTCTCACACATGAATTCACGCACCTCGCCAAGCAGCTGATCTGTGAAGGCTTTTATTTCACCACCACATCTGTATGCTACCCGCGGCTCACACTCCACCCCCTGGTAGTCCGGATTTCCAAGCACCACAAAATTGCACCACGCCACCCACGCATTGATGGCCGCCTTGCTCCACTTTAGGCGCTCCTCATCCGAATCGACTAACTTCCCCTGGGAGAAAACCTCAGGATAAGGGAATGTAGCAGGAAATAGCGCTTCCTCGTTGCCAGTCCGCACCGGCAAGGTACTGTAGACATTTTTCAGCCAGGAGTAGTATCGCAAAAACTTTGAATTCTTGCCACGCTCCCAGGGATAAAACCCCCGACGTGGCGGAACACCATGCAGACCATCTATTCTTGAAGTTCTTCGCTTCCGGCTGCTGAACTGGCCTCCTTGACCTTCTTCTTCAGCTTGTGGAGCGAATTGGTGTATCCACTGATGATGGCCATCTCTTCTCGAGATCCTGCCCATTCTCGCTTTGACAGGGGATCCTGGATCCCTGTCAGGAGCCAGGCTGCTGACCAGTCTCCGCCAGCCAACACGGCCTGGAGCTTGGCTTTGAGATTCTGGATGATTTGAGCTCCGGCTGCATCGTGGTCTCCATTGCGAATCATCTCGTAGGCAATGGCATCCTGGACCGCACAACGATACAGCCCTTTGAATTTGCCCCATGGCTGTTTCTTCAGCCAGTCGCGTAGCGACCAGGCCTGGCCGGCCACCACGCCTAAGTCCTCCACCAGGTCCTTCTCGAACTCTCGGATGATGGATTTTGGCCTTCTCCGAATCCGCTTGTGCAGGCGGTTCAAGGCCACCACCGCTTTCATCCCTCCATCTCGAGGCAGGTCTTCGTTGCTTGAACTGTCTGAGGAGGAGGTACCACGGTCTTCTTCTTCTTCCCGACGACGACGACGGTGTTTGCCCTTCTTTGAACCATCCTTTTGCTGCTGATTCATCAGCAATTGCATCATCATCATCGGCATGAGGTCCGACGGTGAACTTCCTTTGCCAAGCTGCTCCACCATCATTTTCTGCATCAAGGAGGACATGTCGGCACTGGCATGGTCTTCCTCTACCTTCTTGGACTTTGGCTTGTTGACCGCACCCGCTCCTGGAGCTAAATGCCGACCACTGGATCGAGCTCTGGGAACTTCGTCTTCTGAATCGGAGCTTCCACTGTCGCTCGACTGACCTTTCCACAACTCCTGGCTCATCTGCAAGAGCTCCTTTTCCAGACTTCTCTGCTTTGAACTGGCTGCCTCCCTGGGACGGTTCTCTACTGCTTCGGCTTCGCTGCTTTGCAGCCCTACTTCTTTCGACAAACGGTCCCATACTGGCAGAGCTTTCTCGAGTTTCGGGGGAGATCCTCCCACTGATGTTCCCCAACCGGCTGGTGTTGAAGAGGAAATGGAATGAGCAGGCACTTTGATGAACCCGAGACCAGACTCACCAACCTTCTCTTGCTTGGCTGCTTGGGGAATTTCAACAGCCACTTCAGGAGAAACAGCCACTATCAAATTTCCATCTTCAGCCTCTTCTACCAGTGTTCCCCTAACACGGATCTTTCCACTCTTTCCACGACAGATCAAGAAAACAACTTCTCCGACTTGAACCATGGCAGAAGACCCCCTACCTTTTGAACTTGAAACAGCCAGCAGGCCGTCAGTTTTGGTATCACAACTCCCAAAAACATTTGAAAGTGAATGTCAATTCCAATATAACGTTAATAAACCGTAAACCACTTTTCTACCCCAAAAGACAACGGGGAAGGATTCACAAAATATGACCCTCTGCGCAATTTTTCGTGCCTTGACCCACATCAGATCGGAATCGCTCCACCAGTCCTGCCGATGAAAGGGATTTCCAAAGTCATCCCAAAAAAAACAGGTTCGTCATGATTCATGGATATCGAAAAGAGAAAAATGGTGCCAACAATCCACCCGACAAAGATCCGGGAAAAATGATCACTTTTGTGCAATTTTAGATCGATCCAATACTTGAGCAGGACATCAATAGAATCTAAAGGGGCCGAGGCAAAGGTGCTTGTGTTTGCACCTAAAAATAAGAAATCACACTGTTCACGCTGTCCTCTCTGACTGCATGAAGCTGCAGGACTGTTGTCTTCCATGGCCCCAAGCACACGCCCTTCGAATGTGATTATACGGTAATACATGGAATCATAATATATCAGTCAATATATAATGGTTCGATGAACTCTTGAACCGAAAGTGATGGGAAAGATTGTCCGTCAACGAAATTCTGCCCAAGATCCTAGACTAAAGTTCTGTTGAACTCGCACTGCGTCTCTTAATTATTCAATTATTGAAAGGTGCAGCCGCAAAAGGATCTTCTTTTTGCCGGGGCTCCACGTCTCATCCGCTGGGTGCCTAAACGTCGTCCATCATCATGATGCTGTTGAATGGTGCTATCATTGCTATCGACCCTTGAGCCGAAACGTATCTTGAAAGCTCAAACTTCCGCATAGGCTCTTGCTAGTGAGGTTGCTCAGGGAGTTGACAGGATCTGGGCAAGGGCTATGTGAAGATATGTGAAGTGGAATTGTTGAATAGCTTCAAAACCATCTCTCTGGACCAAGACCATGTTTCTTAGCCCTCTACTTACAAATAACAAGAGTAGTGCGACAGCGTATGCAAAAAATGTGTTCAACTGTTTTCATACTATGTATGGCCACTGCAAGATCTTCAGACCCCGAGGCCCTCTGAGGGGTCCGAAGTTGTGACTGGAACGCTCAAGTGATGTGTGGAAGAAATCCAATGGAGAAAACACCACAAAACCACAGAAGACCAAAACGATTCCAATCGATTTCACATTCACACCTCCTGTAGGAGCATCAGAGATTTTCATGAGATAACTGCAGGCTGGGTGAAAAGGTTGCCCTAAAAAGAGAAACAGCCCTCAGTGCTCCCCCCACACCAACTATAGGCCAAAAAGCCAAGCCAAAACCAAAACATCACTGACACATCCGAACTTCTCATAGATGTCTTTCCACTTCAACATCTCCCCAGAACGGTTGGTGACATCCATCGACACCCAACCCCACAGATGATCTGTCCTTTCCAACTCGACACCTGGCACCACCAGCAGTTCATCCGGGTGCAAACATCACCACAAGAAGACCTGGCAAATGGCCCTTTTCAAAATTGCTGTTCAAGGCAAAGTTTTGGGATCACTACCCTTTTGAAGCGGGAGGTAACCCCAAGGGAATTAGGAATTGATTCGAAAGTCCATTTCGTTTGGGGGGGTAACCGCCCGGAACCCCAAAACTAGTTCTAGCCTGTTTTGCCACCAATCTTCTATACTTCTCAGCCTTTCAAATGGTCATGCTATGTCATCAACAAATATCACAACAGATCGAGCATGGGCTTTGTCCTGTGAAACTTTGAAAACAACAAAACATACACGAACACAAAATAAAAGAAACAAAAAAGAACACAAAAAAATCTCCGAAAATTAGATATAAAATATATACACAATACAAATAACATATAACTCATATCATATAACAGTCATGTTTCAATGGACATTGTTTCCTCCCCTTTTGGAGTTCAATTTACCCGATGATGCCTTTTGGAGTTGCAACAGTTTCACCTTGTGGAATTTCAGCAGTTTGGGGGACGGAATTTCTGGAGGAACTTCCAGGGTCTAGGGGGTGATACCATGGAGGTGGGTTGATAATACCCGGCTTACTGAACGGGGGTGGTGATGTTTTGGGTTTGTAATATTTCATTTATATCATGTTAGGATATGTTTGGATATTTTTGGTACCAGCCAGCCTGTCCAGTTGAAACTATACGCTTTGGTTCATGTCTTTTTTTCTCGACCGTTTGAAAACAAGTGGAATCACAGTTTCAATTTTCAGATCAGGGTAGTAATGACATGAAATAAAGCTCCAAACATATATCTAAAGAATTCATCAAACTCTGACCATCAAAATCATTTTGTTCTGCATCTTCAGATCCTTTCAGCCAAGACATCTCAGAAGAGTTCCACCCTTGGCACCTTGGCGGTTGCCTCGACGCATCCACATTCATCCATTCAGTAGAGACTGGAGGGGGATGGTGGGATGTTGTGTGTCTCAGAATGGGGCATCTCCATGACATCCATGGGTTTCAGAAGATGAATGTAGATGACTCATCCCATGAAATTTTGGGGTCCCGAGTGTTTCTTCTCCTTATGTTACGTCCGTCGTTTTGGCTGGAAAGGCCACTTGAGGCAAAATCTCTGCATCTGGTTGGTGTGATTTTTGCAGGAACCCTGCCTGGGGCAGTTCCCAAATCAACTGGACAAAAATGAAATCGGGTCAATCGTTGGTCAGTGCTGAATTGATTCCATACAGGTCATTCACTTTGCTGGTTGTCACCCTGGCCACCATGAACTTGGTAATTATCGAATTTGGTTTGGGAATAAAGTCAAGTCACTTCTGCACTACACGAAATGCAACAAATGGAAAACCATGCAAGATGTCGGATTGTTTAGCCACTCAAAGGCTTGCGGCATCCACACTGGGACTCCTGTACAAATGGATTAGATCTCAAATTTAAACCGGTGATTATTCAATATCATTCAAAGCAAGTTAAAACTATTGAAACTAAACGGTGACAAACAAATGATTTGTAAAACTGGTGGCTTTGGGTTCAAATTCAAACTTGCGACTTTTCAATCTCATGTTCATCTCTTCGTAATATATGCAACGCCTTCACCCCTGCACTCACGTCGTTGCATGCCTCGCCAAACACTATCAATCAACAACCAAAAAAAACGTTTCGGGCTATGATTCCCAAATCAGGCAGTGGATATTTGCTACCGGTTCATCTTGATTCCCAAAACCATTGGAACAATGCTCAGCAGTTAAACGCAGCACCTCCCCCAAAGAGAAAAAAAGATTGATTTGTTTGGATGTTTTCTTCAAGAAACAACTCTACAATTCTGAAGCAAATTCAGTGGGACAAAACAAATCATCATTTATTTGTATGTGTGGTATCCTAAAAACAAACAGAAAAATGCACATACATGCAAAATCTCGACCTTCAAGGGAATGGAAAGGGACAAGGTTTTTTGTGCGAGTTCAGCTGTCAAGGCAAAGCCAAGAAGCAGAAATTCGCTTCCTTTTGGAATTGAAGAACTGGACTCTATGTGTTGAATGAACAATGTGCATCTACAAAAGACCTCGACAAGAGAACGGAGTGAAGAGTGAGCACAGCGGCCAGAATGTGAGAGAGACAAAGGAAGGTTGACTTGGGCCAAATCGAGAAAAAACAGAAAGCCCAGCTCCTTGCCGAGCGCAGTGTCGAAGGCTCTAGCCGGCCTGGTCTGATCCGGGTGTCTTGAAAAAGTGCCGGCTTCGGCTGCGCAGGCAGTGCCGCCATGGCTCCGGGCTCCGTGCTGTCAACGTACACTACAATCTTTTTGGGGAACCCCCCTCCTGAGCAAGCAATGTTCGCTTGGATGTTGCTATCATGTTGTAAGCATGCAGTGATACGTTGCTAGTGGCTAGGGTGGTGTCTAGAAAATGTACTCCCTTCTTGGAGGTAACCTCCACAGAAACGTACATTATTAGTACCGCCCCCGCCCTTATAGTCACGATAAACATCTAATGTTGGGTCGAAATTGAACGGTACATTTCTGAGGACCGTAGGGTCAATGGAGGGTTGAGGGGGTAGGGATACTTGTGTTGTATAAAGAGCCAAGGCGGCGGAACAACTTGACTTGGATTTTTGCGTGAAGCAACCCATGGGATGAAAATGGAAACAGTAAAAGTAAAACAGGTATTAACATCTATTAACTATCGTAAGAAATTAGTTGCCGAGGTGGGCGTAATCATGAAATACCTTCCCTTCTCGATCTTGTTTTCACGCTCATGAAATCTGGCCGATGTCGGAAGAATTCTTCGAGTAATTGGCTCTCAGTATGGATGTCAGCTAACCGTCCTGCCAAGAATTTCAGCATTTGAATGCATTTGAAGGTCCCTTCATTCCTCCTCTACAGTAACCAGCTGTCCTCCAACGACTGCACAATCTTCTCTGTGAGGGCTGTGATGGTAGGATAGTCGAACCTCATTCAACAATCTCAAAACATGTCAAAACTGCAATTAGTGAATATATAGGAAGTACTCTGCACCAGGAATCTGGTTTCAAAAGAAAGTTGAGCTCTCTACATCAGCGAAGCTGGCCTGATCCAGTCCAAGAATCCCAAAGAAAGGATTTAGGAAATCAAACTAACCAAACTTGTGTGAATCGGAGCATCAGCTAGCATCAATTGCACCAGCCACTGGAATATCTTGGTGTCCAACAATTTCACATTGAAGTCGCGAGTGAGGTCATTGCGGAACTGAACCGCGGACAGACTGTCCTGCTTTGGATTTTCAGTCAGGACTGATAGGAGCTTTCTCTGCAACGCTTGATACATATTTCAGACGAAACTATCTTCATCTACGTATATATCTTCTACATTTCTTCGACGTTCTTGTACAATACACAAAAGCTATCACAAACCCGTGCATTGTGCATGTTCGATCTCAAAATCCTATGACTTGAGGTTACTGACTGGTGGCAGGGTCTTGTACCTATAGACCATAGGATTGGGATGGATTGGGCTATAATTTTGAGGTTTGAAGGTGGCCTTTGCAGTTAGGGTTTGGGGCTGAGGATTGGCGCCTTTATCCGGCAAGCTTTTCCGGGTCTGACAGTCTGACATTACCTTTACAGGGTCTTTTTGGAGGCCAGCACGGTCAGGACAGGTGGGGCTGTGTTTGATTTCCAACCTTCAAGGTTTCAGCTTTGCGACAGGAGTTTTCTACTCATTTGTCACTTCCATGTCTGTGAGATGAAGGGCAACACCCTCACCCCATCACACTCGGGCTACTCCAGTATATAGTATATGTACAAGAAACAGTTGCACATTCTGAAACATTCCATGACTCCGTGCTTGACTTGAAGCGGCAACCATGCAGCAATATTCGCCCTGTCCAGACCAGTATCCATGAGTGGGGTGTCGTTAGCCACCTCATCACTACCTTGGACCGACGTAGAGAGCAATGCATCCGGCTTCATTTGCTTCCAAATTTGAACGGTGCTGTTTGTCTGAGAATTGTGCTTCCCAAAATGCTCTCCACCTCCCTGCGGATCATTTCCTTGACTTGTGCCGCATCAGGCCTCAAGGTTCAGTGCATACGCATTTCTGCTAAGTTTTAGCAAGTGCACAGTCGACCATGGTGATGCTCAGAGTCTGCTTTCAGTTTATTGGTCCCAACCCCCCTTGTCACACTAAAGCTTGAGTTCTGCGCCCCTTCTGCTGCACAGCACCAGCATCCCTGAGGCTTGGATCGATACAGAACTTTGGATGTTGTCAAGCCATGTTAAGCCGAGGCTTCCCTTGTATCCTCGAATTCCAAACAAACTCGGCTTGGTACGAAGCTGCTCCAGCACCAGGTGTCGGCCCAGCAGGTGCCTGAAAATTTGAGTGTTTCGAGCCAAATACTTGAAAACCATTGAAAACCCGCATCCGCACAATCCTTTAGCCACCAAACAAGGCACCTCAATCTCGTAGTTGCTTGTTCCAGAAATAGCCATCCCACTCCTTGATCCCAGACTGGCTGGAGAGGCATTCCATTGCAAACAAACCAAACAAGCCATGGATAGTATCTTGCTATGATACTAGGGCCCTTTCGGTCCAATTTCATTCAACAACTCCTCAGCAGCAGCCTGAGATGGAGTGTGGACATGTGGTGGGAAACCTATGGCATTCACAACTCGCGAAAATCAGCTGTGTATACACACATATATACACGTACGTTATACATGCATTATATAAATCCATTGTCTGCCATCATCTGAGGGCCAACTGCGCCCTCTTGGTCTTTGATGCTCGTGAAGAGGTGCAAAGCCTGGCAATTTTCACACTTCAAAACATGAGCTTCCGAGTCTAAGAATTTGTAGCTCTAATACGCTCTAATTAACTCTACTTACACCGCACTTCGTTCTGAAGTCCTCACCTCCTCTGCGGACTTTTCCGCTAGACCAGCAGTCCTTTCAAACGTGCCAAGCACCGTGTGATGAAACACTCAACAAGTTGGCACCCAACAGGGACATGCTTCCCTTCACCCCTTGAGAATTCTCAGCACTGGGCCCAAGTTCGAGAAAACCTCTTGCTGCCAGCATCAGTGCCTTAAGCAGGCTTGAGCTGGACGAGTACTTCATGCATGACAGCATTGCAAGCTCAATGCATCTTGTAGTCTGTGCTCTCAAGAAGGCATAATTAAGAATCATATGAATCATAAGGCATTAGAACCGGACCATTGCCAGAGATGGCTTGTCACCTGCATTCGAGAATCTTCCAGCTGTGACTGACAATGATAGACTGTCAGTAATCATCAATCAACATGATTGCCCAAAGCAATTGCTCAATTCCCGAAGCATGCCTCTTCGACGAAACAAATCACAAGCACGTCCTGGAGAGCATTAGAACGTGTGGTGAAATCTTCGTGCTGGTCCTTCATGGATATACAATGGAGGTTGCTTGAGATTTTTCTGGGATGCCACACTTGCAGCTGAGACAGAATCCCTTGTTTCTCCAAAAAGAGACAGCACCTCAGCTCATAGAGAAATTGAGATATATGATATGTTGTTGACTAATTTCTGATACTGTAGTTTTATGTAGCTGTGGTATTGCATGCTTCAAGAAAATCGGGCTAGCAAGGCTTCAAGGGATGCACCTCAGCCCTTGATAGATTGGCAGTGGCCTGAGTCCACAACGCATCGAACTGCCCACATGCCAGTAAACATGAACATGCTGCGCCCATATCCAAGTTTATGCAAACATTTCAATATTTTTGTCATACCCCTCAATATCCTTGAGATCCCAGCTATTGCTTTGTCGTCTTTGCAATCCTTAATCACTTCCATGGCTTCTTCGCTTGCCTCAATCTAGGCAAAATCAAAATTCAAGCAGGGTTCCTTGCTCCTTACCTTCACTTTGCGTAGTTACCCCATACTTCCTGGCCAAATGACAACGTATGCTTTCGAACCAGCGATGTTCAGCTTGTTCTCCTTGACAGGCCCCTCTTGCCTTCGCTTAAATGGTGCAAGCATGTGCAAGTTCCAACAACTTATTGTAGTCACGAGAGTCGAGATTCAGGATCACTTGGGCATGTTTCGCTAAGTGCAGTCAGAACATCTGTCTGATTCTTCGATTCGGTCTCTTTTTCATCCTTTTCCATCCTTTTCCCAACTCCCGCTGTCTCTTGCACACCCAAATCCGAGTATGTCAGAGATTCGCTGGAGGTATCGCCAAGTTCTGAGTCACGCCGAGTCAGTCTGCTGCAAGTTCTCGGAGTCCTACAACTGCTGCTGCAGAATGATTCCATGATGTTCCATGTATCATGCCTTTGTCGTTATGTACGGATTGACAATGATGAGTCACTCAAGCACCTGGCCGTGGTAAGCAGCTTCGTCTCTTGCCTCAAGCACTCCCATCTGCCTTCAAGGAGACGTTCAGGAGTTGCAGAAAAATGAGTTGAACAAGGTGTGTCCAAAGAAGTTCATCGATTTCCCTGCCTTCATGATGTCCGTGCTTTCTTCGCGGATGTAAGCGATGCCAGGCAAAGACCGAGCCTGAGCGAGATTGAAAACAAGCAGCTGCAAACTGTTGCAAGACTTCAATCCTTTTACGAGATTTCATGGCATTTAATGGCACTTGCTACCGTCTTTTGGTTTTGTACTTCCAACCCTGCATTCCAAGAAACTTGGTGATGGCATCCTCAGCAGTGCTCATTTTTTGAGTGTAAATCTTATTCAAAATCAAACAAATATGTAAAGGCCGCACTTCATTGCCACGGAGTTTCAGTGATATTTTCCTTTGTTGCAGCATAGGAGAGGCGAAGACACTTTGGATTGCCAAACGCAATGCCAGGTACCAGTGCGACTTGGTACCTTTGGCGGGCCCACGAGCTCGTGATTAAACTGTTGTGTACAATTGTTGCAATTTGGTCACATTGAAGCTGACTCTCGAAAGCTTGTTTTTCAATTTTTTCCACATCTTGAATAAAATGCCTGGTATCCAATTCCTCGTTGTGCAACCAAAGATGCTCTTGCAGCAAATAGAGGCACAGCTGTACACCATCCTAGTATCATCCACGACCCGACTCCCACCCGACCTGACTGCATGATTCATCTCTGTCATCCAAACATCACATTGTAGATATATTAGATGGCAAATCAAACTTACTCATCTCCACGATCCTCCACCACTTCTTCGTCAGGTTTTCTTCGGCCGAAGTATGCTGAAATGTCTGGGAACCTGCACAGTGTGGCAAAAACAACACTCAGCACGCTGGGAATTTCTTGTGAAGCCGCAGTGGCAGCTTGATTAGCTAACTCTAAGCATCGAGCAAATAGAATGCACCGCTGGGCTTTGGGCAGTGTACATCCTGAATGTGCTGGTGTTGTACAGTCAGTGGATTGTGGATTCAGAGGAAACATGAGAAAACAACATTCTATAAACACTCTAAATTTAACCAACAAACGACTTGCATGTCTCTGAGGGACTGGTATCTTGGCCAGGAGTGAGAGTGCGAGATCACGCTTGTCTTGCAATTCGACAACTTTCCCGTCGATGTAGCCTTGTGCCAAGCATTTTATTCCGAGACCCTCGAGTCACTCTCTTCAATGTCCCAAACCTGTGAAGAATTACATGTCATGATCAAGAATATTGAATATCAAAGTCTGCAGCAGTGTTGGAAGCTTTTCATTCCTTGGCTGCCTTGACCAAATTCAGGGAATAATTTGGGATGAAGCCCTGACTTTCGCACCCTCTAGAAGCGAAGATCAAATGCTGGTCAAAACACTCATGTCGCACTTCAGTGCTGCAATACCCGCATGCTGTCCAATGCTGGATGCACAAGAAGTAATCCTCAGTCACTCAACATCTGCAAGCATTTGTGTAGTACGTTGCTGATTGGACGTCCCAATAACAATGGTAAAGAAGTTGTTTACATGTTATTTACTGTCTGTGAGAAAAACTGGAACATTAGACAGGTTACAAATCTGCACTACAATGTGTCGGAGTTCATTGCTGTATTTTCAATGTTTTTGAAATGGAAAAAGAATGGTAGTAGCCGCAAACCTCTTTCCAGAACAAATAGCGCCCGTGAAGGCAGAAGTCGCGTGCTTTTTGTATACTCAATCCACGAATCCAGAATTGTAGAAACCTTTCATCCGGATCCCGGATCGCCAATCCAAGACACTGGGACTGCAACTTTGAGACAGCTTTCACTATGTCTTTGCGAGCGGCAAGATAGCCCAATCTGTAGCCTGCCATTTTTGGCTATGATTCTAATATTAATCTACGACTCGGAAGAACACCATGTCAATCAGACCAGGGGATATCCAGGTAACCTGTCATAGAAAATATTTTGGAGAAGCCGTTGATAGTCAAAGTGCGACTCCACATATCCTGCAGCGTGAGCTTGTAAAAATCAGAAGAGTGTCAAAACATCCGAATTAAGAGTTGCAAGTACATGCAAGCCAATGCAAGTACACTTGAGTGCACTAATTCCAGAAAAAGGCCAAGCAGAATTGGACCATGTGACACCCCAACAATTGCAAACTGTTCGGGTCCTTCAAAACAGCAAAAGACACGTGTTCCAGGCCGTCATAACCTGGTCATTGGAGTCGGTTGAAAGGAAAACCACAGTCTGCGGGGAGTTCTTAGCGCCCAACAAATTCGCTCATAGATTTCGTCAGAGAGAACCTTAGCAAGTCTGCCCGGTCAGTGCAAAACAAACACCAAAGATCACAACGCATGTATGCATGTAATGTTTTGGAGATGTCAATGTGTCGACGACAAATTGCCGTTGTTGTCACTCGATTTCTATGCAGCTTAAGAACAAGCACATGCTGGCATTCTGGTCTGCGGAGCACATCTGCGATGGCTTCAAGCTGCTGCTTGGACATGGCACAGCCTAGCACCAAACGGTAGTCTCGGTTCTTACATTCCCAGCATCACCAGCAAGTATGCTGATTCAGTAGTAGATCGAGGTTATGATATTGATATAATACTCCAATTGCAATGTAGTACATGATCAAGCAACTTTCAAGCAAAAATGCAGGGCTCAGAAACAAAGACGTGTTTGCATGTCGGTGACACTCTTGCATACTCCAGTACTCCAAAACAGCACAAGGATATCTGGAGTCGTTTGATTACTTTCTGAGTGCGCAAGGAGCTGACGTACCATGTTTATGACTGACAATTTGTCCAAAGCGTCGGCGCCTGTTGGATTTGATGGATTGCACACCTCAGAACAGAAAGCCACACAGCTGACGGTGTCAAACCATCGGAACAAGTCGTTGATGTTGAAATCAGAGGGAACCTACATTCCACAAGGAATTGTGCAAACACTGACACTGGAAAAGCCACAAGACTGTCCAAGTACGCCGAGACTCGATCAGCATACGCGTTTTCGGTGTAATGGTAGCAGCCAGCTTGGCCGCATCTATGGCATAGCCTTGTGATGCTAGTGTCTCCATGATCACTGGGGTGGCGCCAGACAACTTGACAATGTCCTGAGGTCATTTCAGCGGGGCATCTCATCCCTTCCCACAAGACAGAATGTCGGATGGAACTCGAAGCCTGGAGACTTCGATTGGGCAGCCTAACAAAACGTCTTGACATGTCTTAACACTTGATTTGCGGTTTTGCTTGCTATCCTCAGATTTTTTTGGGACAAGAAGCTGGATACGATGTCCAGTACGGTGCTGGCACAATGACCTCGTCTCCTTCTTGGCAAAGGGTCATCATAACCTGATAGATTACTTGCTTGCCTGTGCAGGGAGCGGGAGTCTCTAGGAAGGAACAACTTTCTCAAATGCAGGGTGCATCAGACAATCCATTGCCTCCACAAGCCACTAATAGTTCATCTGAGGAGTATGTGACCTGGACAAGACATCAAAACATGACCTTTCCACTCTTGTGCTGTATCCCGTCCAATCTCGTGTGATGAGAATATTTAATGCAGTGAGTCAGTGAGACATGCACCTTTGCGCCTCTGGACCTAAGGATTCATGGATTGCAGGCACCTTCTTGTACTTTTCAAGGTACTCAGAGATTGCCGTTCGCAACTCGAGTGTTCCTGCGGGTAATGTTGGGCATTGCATATCTGTACATAGTAGTTGACAGTTTTGTCATTTTCAAACTGGACAAAATGCCAATCCTGACACCCCAGTGTAGCTTGTAAGGCCCTGCACAGCTGCTTCTGCTGTAGCTTTGATTGCTTCTGGTGGGGGTGCAAAATCTGGTTGGCCCACCTCAGGCGACAAACTGCACGAAAGCGGTACTTGCCACATACTTCCCAATCGACGAAGTGACATGACTCAATGACTCAATGTTGATCACGTACCATCACCTCCTACAAGTACTTAATGTGATGGCTTTTGGCGAAGGTAGACTAGGCAAATGCAATGTTGCATAGTCTCTGCTAAGCAACGCAAAGAGCGCCATTCACTTTCTCCCCACGGCTTTTCATGTCTGACACCTGCATTGCAATTCTATCCGAATGCTCGAGAGTATCAAGCGAAAAAGCAGGCAATAGCTTGCTTGCCAGCCTTGCTGAAAATTGCGACTGTGTATGACCTGGGTTCTGCACTGATTCAAATATTTGGATTGTCAGGGCAATCTTGAGCAATTGTCTGCGACTGGCATTTGAAGCATGACCTGCGAGTCTGAGCAAGGAACTCGTCCATTTTGCTAACCATGGGGCTGAGCTTCAAAGCCGCCATGCTGGCTGTGCAATGAAGCTCTCTGGCAAATAAAAAAAACGATTCTCTAAGCCAAATGCTGCGAGCATGGCTGAAAATCACAAGAGCTAATTAAGCAGTGGCGGCTATGAAACTGTGTGCTACATAAACTATCTAGAATGTCACAGACACGGTTCGAATGACTGAGGCAATTTTGGGGTTTGTGTCAGCGCATTGAACCACGAGGATTCGGTTCCAAGCAACAAATCAATTTATCGCCACAACATGCCACTAAGTTTCAGGCAGCTCTTCAGTTGCATCAAGCTTGCTGACCTACAAGCCAAGACTTGTGAAAACCATCTTCACGCTTGGATCCAACATGATCCAACCTATCCCATCAATATATATACGTACATACAGTAAATCCTTGAATCAAACAGCGATTTTCGCTGTAGTTGTAGATCACAGTGATCAAATGTCATTTGATGCACAAATGGTGGGGCTGGGTGCCCTGCCATGAACATATGTGCTTGTACAACCAATGCGAGAGACTCCACCTCTCCAGCCAGGTGGACAAAGATGACAAAAGGACGTCAATGGGAGCAATGCTTGGCTCCATGTTCCCGCCTGACCCAAGACATCTTGCGCCTCGCAAAGAATTGCGCTACACTGACACTGAAGACAAAGGATTGGATGAAAAATCAAAATGGAATGCTTGAAGCTACTCATTTTGACTGCTGCGTGCTCATGAGACATTGAGAGAGACAAGGAATGTGAAAGTGTAATCAGTGCAATCAGATTCATAAGTGCCTTCTTGTAGATGCTCTTTGCTGCTTCAGCGGCTCGCGCTGCTTCCTGAAGAGCTTCAAACAAATCAATAGCTCTTATGAAGACATGGAGCATTCAGCATTCACATCGACATTGGTCAATGACTTGGAGTGCAAATTTGGTGAATTTCTTGGTCCAAGGCTTTGGGCTCTTCTCTACCTCACAAACAGGAAGGTAGCATAAACGCGTTCGAGAAGCTCTTACAAAATGTTGTAGGCATCTTTGCTATTGTGTTTGTTGTTGTTAGGAGATTAAGGGTGAAGATGCTGGATGCCTTCAAGCATTGGATGCACCCTCTTTGTGATCCGTATCAACTGAAAATGTGGGTACCCTTGGAGGAGTACCCCCAATTTGTACCACCATCTACCTACCTGGGTTCTAAAGGGCATATGGGTGAAGATTTAGGGAACAAACTGCCAGGATACTCTCCCAAAGGTACCCACTTGTTCCTTTGACCGTTGGATGTACATCTGAACAAGCCATTCTGACTCCGGATCCCTTAACGCAGCAATTTTCCCATAGGTTTGCTGGCCCACCTCCCCACATAGACTGAAAGCTAAGATTGGTCTCCGTCCATGGAAAATCAGTCAAGGCAAGCATCTATGTATCTATCGGCAAAAGGTAGCTACTGATAGCTACAGTAATCTGATGAATGACCGACAAGCTTCACATCATGTGAGGCTCTAGTGGGTACAGCACAGTGGGTGATTGAAGCAATTCCTTTCCTTGTTTTACCTTTGAATCAACAGGCACAAATAAAGGTTGGCCGTTTATCTCAAGCACCCAATTGAAACTGCAGCCGAGTTCCAGCTCTGCCGGTATCTCGCGGCTTAAGCAGTTTAATGTGCAGCGCGTCACTTGGAACGAGAGCATACCACTTCTACGCAGGTGCCCGTAGCATGAACTGCATGGCCACTCGCACCAAACTGCAATTATCATCCCCAAACAAAGAATGTAAAGCAATCAAGAACAATGAACCAAGTAAGTTGCCTGAATGTGATTGAATATGTTCAAATCAAGTTTGCTTCACTAAAATTTGCAGTCTTTGCAGTATATTCGTGGCCTTCCCAGCTCTGTTGTATGTTCTGCACTGTACTTCAGAACTGAACTCTCTTCAAAGTAAAGCAAACTAGGCAGCAGTGTGTCATCAGGGTGGTGTCAAGCACTTATCATTCTAACTCTTGTCTTTCAGTTGAATTCTGGCTTGCAGAGCGAAGGCTCTGCAGGTTCCCTAGCCACTGACACATGCTTGCTTTGCACTTGCTGCATTGCTTCGGCAATGAGAGCTTCCCAAGACCAGAACTCTGCACTGACAGTACTGGCTTCCAAGAGACGACCAGGTCGTACCCCACAAGAACCTGGCTGGAGCTCTTGATCTCCCCTAGTCAGGTCCATCCATTCAAAGCATGAACGGCGTCCAATGGTAATTCCGCCCCTCTCGACCTTGTTGCAACATGTGCAACTGTTTTATTTGTTCACTGCAAAGTGCAAGTAAGAAAAGAGGAAAGAGCACCACCCGAAATTCTGGGGAAAGGACGGCATTTTGAAAGCATCTCCTCCACCTCACCAGAACATCCAACGTCCAATCATGTCCAATTTGTGAGTCAAGCAAAGTCATCCGGAATTCCAATGCAACGGTGTTCCCTGCCTGATTTGGGTTGCTCGCAGCCGCCACGAGGCCGAAGAATGCTGGAGATGGCCTGAACATTCTGAAACTTAATCTGCTGTTGCTCAACCGCGCTGAGCCTGTCCTACATTACATTCTGCTAAATATGTAGAATCATCATATATTGTTGAATCACCATGATATAGTAACAAACGATGATACACAATAATGAATGATATTAGGTGATGTATAACGATAGAGAATAATCAATAATAATCTAATTGCTACAAATGATAAGATGAAAAATAAAGAAAAGTTGAAGCACAAATAAGAACGAATAGTAGACAACAAATAATCAAAAAGAAAGAATAGTGAATAGGAAATAATCTATAATAGCATACAATAAAAAAATAAACAACAATGAAAGAGAAATGCTTTAAAATGATGAACAATTATACATAATAGTAACTGAAATAAACAATAGACAGTAAACAACCACTGCAACCATTAACAAAAAATATATGACTAACCATAAACAATAAATAGATGTAAATAGTAAATCGATTATCAAATAATAAGAGCAATACCTATAAAAAGTTATCATTTGACCCAACCAAATTCCATCAGTAATTATGCTGAAAACCAGCGCTGTGTACGCCCTATTTTTGCACGTTCTTAAAATTACCATTTTTGGGTGGTTTCTGGTGATATTCCAATCATCTGTGCCCTCCAGAAATAACAAAAAAAAACTCTGTCTCGGCTCCCAGGGTCGGATATGCTTTGTGTATCTTTGTGTGAGTGTGAGTTTTTAAGGCTCTCTTCCGGATTTTCCAGAAAAGGAGAAACGTTAAACCTACTGAAGGAAAATTGTGGCATGATTTGATGGGTGATTAGTATGCAAAAAAGATTCTCTGTCGCCGGTTTCTTCAATCACCACGTGTGCTCTGAGAATTGCACGCGCCAGGACGAGACTTGTACTCAGGATGGTACTGCACGCCCATATAGAATGGATGGTCCTCAACAAGCTCGATGCAGATTTTTGCCAAGTGATGGTTGATGTTTCTTCAGCTGCTTTTGGCGAATTGGGTCATTAATCACACTCTTTCTCCACTGAAGATTTGCAAAATGCAAGTGTAAACGCATGTCATCATGTCCTTTGTTGCCATCTCTATGATATCCATGCGCTCCTGCCAAAGGCTTCCAACATTTTACAATAAGAATTCAAACCAACATGTTGGAGCATTGTGCTGCAGTAAGGTGGTGTTTGAAGCTCCTTTGTCTCGTCTTGGCCTGAGAAGACCAAACCTTTACTTTCCATGCGCTCTTTGTAGGCAATGTTGAACTCATAACCTGTGGCATCAAACACCCGAAAGCAAATTGGGCTTTAAAGTTTTAAAGGATACAGTAGTTCCCAGGGACTTAAATGACTTAATCGGAAATTCACTTCCGTCAACAAGCCGCATAGCCTGTAAATGCCCATAGTCTATAGTCTATAGTCCATACGTTCTGACACTGCTCAAGTCAGATTTCTGCACAACAAGTCAACTCTGCAAAATTCACAGCATGCACTCGCTAGTGCAAGCCATGTGCGATGTCGATGGCGCTCCATGACGCGGCTCTGTCCTCCTAAGTGTGATAAAAATAGGCTGTGAAAGCCTCGTGCGTGAAGGGAGCACGGACTCCATCAAAAGTCAAAGAAAAATTCATGTCTCGGCAAGTCAATGGTTCAAAATGGGTCAAAGTTCAAATCATGTCAAACTGTCGAACTACGATAATTTACTCTTCACCTGGCATATCACTTGCGATAAAATCTCTGTGGCAGCCAGGTGTCCATAGAGGGATGCAGCCAAGGACTGCTCTGGATTTGTAAACTCTACCCATCGTGCACCCAGTCTCATATTGGCACCCATGGTTTCCTGGGAATCAAAAATGAAGGGTGTTAGCATATGTTTGGCATCACAAAATGTAGTATATCGGTGTCCGGGTCCTTGGAGATTTCCGGCATGAAAATAATAACGTGATTCTTTGACCTGATCAAGCGGCCATGATGTTGGGTTGGGGGCCGCTGTCCCCCAAACTGTTAGATCGACCCCATCCACGTCCAGTCAACTGGATCTGAGACATTCTCAAGCATTTTCAGTGGATTTAGGTTGCGGGCGTCTTGTCAGAGTCGAACTCCTCACTGGTAGCATCGGCTATTCCCAGCACATCTCTGGCAAAGCTTATCAGGGCCACCTGAAGTACCGGAAAAACATGATGACTTGCGGGCAAAGATTGTTGGATTTGTTGGTTGATACCTCTCTACCACAAAAGTGCCTGCATGCCGAGGCAAACTCCCAAATAGGGTTTCTTCCATTCACGCCTAGGATCCCAAACTCCGTTTTTGCTGATACGTTTACCGTTTACCAAACATCTAATTAGTCATTTAAAAATGTTGCATGCATCATGTTGCTCTTTGAATTGGTGAAGAAAATACAATGCTGAGTTAAGAGCGCAAGGCCAGCCGCGCGTGCTTTTCCCTCAACGCCTTCCAAGTTGGAAAGCGATAGCAAAAGAGAGCTTTTTGACACTGAATAGATCCGAAATGATCAGAATAGCGACCGACAAATCATACGAATACAGCGAATGACAAAATGACAAAGTCTGGATCGCGAAAGTAAGTGATCGCCTCGATCGCCAAAGCCTCCGGGAACAAACACCCCATCTGCAGCTTTGAGAGCAGCCTGCAGGTCTTCTCAACAGCAGCATCCAGGGGCAACTCAAAAGGTCATCGGCGCGCCTCTGCCTCGTTCTTTCTGCTAATAAGCTCTTCGTAATTCCTAGCATCTTTGCTGGGAAGCTCTAAATGTGTCGCGTCAATCCATTCCTGGCAATTGCATGGGGCTGGATTTGACTGAAGTGCAAGTCTTTTGGACAGCATTCAAGAATCTGAAAATATACGTTCTGAATATCGGGGAAACTGGGGCTGCCACAATCTTCAATTTTCCTAGGCCAGAGACAAAGAGCGATTCGAATGCATGAGCCCGCGCAGGCTTTTTTTGTACGTGTATGAAATCATGTATAACTATTTAAATGTATCCACATGCACATGTACCAGCAGCTTCTTTCTTGTGATTGCAAGTGCTTTCACGTGTTTTCAAGTAATTGCCTCCATTCGTATCCATGTAAGTGGAGCAAAGCTTCGAGTCACAGCCACTGCTGCATGATGGAGCGCAGCCACGACCGACTGGTATGCATCACCACCTCAAAGCAAATACGTCAAAGCATTCCGCGCCGATTCTTGGAGCAAAGCACGCTATGACTCTGGAGGATCCAATAGCTCCGATTGTTTTTGAAACCTGCTATCTAAAACCAATGGTTTCTCCAAACTATTTGGTGACCCTGGGATCGTTGAAGGGATGAATGCATCGAACATGCTCAGGCTGGCACCACCTTTGTTGTATTTGCCAACAAAGGCTATGGTGACTGGTGCAGCAGCATCTGCCTTTCAAACAAAGCATTCCAAATCCCAGAGTTCTTGATGCCTGCAAAGTGGAGCTGAAGCCTGGTCCACCTGCTTGGCAAAAGCTTCCCAGTCATTCAATGTGCGCAGATTCTTGGTGCGACCTTAGCGTTACAGGGTGCCCGGAAACAATGAATCACACAATTGAACCCGGCAGACTCTCTCTCATGTCCAAGAGGCTACTACCTGGATACTTGTGTGCGACCTGAGCTCGTAGCTGACCAAAACGTGGCAAAATACAAATACACCAAGGCAGGGATGGGTGAATGCTAAGCAGACCCTCGGATTTAGGACATGTGCGCATACCATCATCTATTCGTGAATCACTATAAGCTACAAATTCCAACATGCTGTCTGAACATACGGCTCTCAAATGTTTGCCAGGAGACAACCAAATCGTCCAATTGGAGTAGGCCATTCAGCATGCCAACCATGTGCTGCTGAGCGAAAATGCCTGGGCACAGCAGTCCCACCTGCTACCACTGCTACTGCTTTCCTCTGCAACGGAAGCGGTTCACTGTAAACAGAACCAACTATAGTTGCACTCAACAATTGAACACGCACCCTGGCTAGGTGGCCTGGAACGTGGAAGAGGTTTGTAACATCATGAGCGCTGATAATGCGGCCAGACTGAATCGCGCACCTCAGCCAGTCCCAGTTTGATTCAAAGTTACAAAGTTGTCTGCCAACGACTGGCTGAAGGGGGTCAGCAACTGCTTGTCGCTGCAACTACTTGATTGACCCGCCAGCAAGGTGGATTCCCCTACCTTTCCCATCTATTCTTCATCTTCATTCCAAGTCAGTTTTAAAAACTCTTCACTTCCCCACAGCAATCTCCAGCTGTGGCCAGGACTGATTTGCAATCTTCTTCCTGGTTTCATCCAGGACCGGATCTGGACCTTTGCCAGTGGCTAAATTTCTGTTGCAGCTCCATTGGTCCATGATACTTTCACAATTCACATCCAAAGTTAAGCTAGGGGCATCTGCAAATAATCATGTCCGGCTGTACGCCTGTGCCATGTTGAAACACACTGGACCAATGACAGAGCCAAGATGTTAGTGAAAATGCATTAAACAAGTCGGCAGACCTAAACCCAGCAATGCTTTCACCTTGGTTGCTGGCAACTGAAGTGATGTGACACAAACCGACCAAAGGATTGAAGCCCTGTAGATTCTAAGCCTTTTCAGCTGAGAATCAGAGTGCTGTGTTGGCTTGGTCTTCTGCCCACTCATGTTCCTCGATTCACAAGCATTTTTTAACCCTGTTTCATGTTTTTTTCATGCGGTTCCTTTGTGCAAAAGCACGGCTCTTCAAGAATCAAAAAGGTGTGAATCAGTGTGAGCAATGGCGCCCAGTCTCGGTATGTATGAGCAGTGGCACCATGCCAGCGAATTCCTTGGAATCAAAAAAGGAAGAAATGAGCTTTGACTATCTACAAATCTACGATGACCACTGGAGAACAGCTGTCCTGTTTTGCTGGTCCGTCAGGGCATTTGATCCGGTCCAACAATTGAGTCCCAGCTTCTCAGGCAATTGAAACTTCAATGAGCGCAATGCCTCGATAAAAGGCATAGACTCAATGTCACCAATGGTACCACCAAGTTCGATCATGCCTCGCAGAACGTCTGAATATGGCAGCGATATGCAGTATGATATGTATGATGACAAAAACGTGCAGCTATATCAATTTGTCACATTCAACTTGTCCATCTCATTTTCATGTTTGTAGATCAAAATCCAGGGAATGAATCGCAATGCTATGCCACACTTGTGAGACTCTTGTATATGAATATGAATATGTAAAAGAATGCATGTATTGATTGCATCAATCATATCAAATTATATATGCATATGTCGACATATCTTTGCTAGCTAGGTACAGATCTGTGGCTTTAAGCCAGAGGTATCCACAGGTTCCTGTGCCACACCTCAGATGACAAGTCAAAATGGTCTGGACCCATCGACCTCTTGACTTTTGACTCTTGTAACATCCTTCGCATTAAAGTGTGCGAAGTGAATCTTGGAAATGTTACGCTGTGTTTGTTGCTTTTTCCTCTTCAACTTGCCGATTGATTTCGTTCATTGTTGACTATGGAATTTTCAACATGGCCACTTCATGTGTCAATGTGTTCAATCCTGTCCTTTCAAAGCCAAAAGCGACAAGAGAAAGGAAGGCAGAAAAAACAAAAAACTATATAAAAATATATCCCCCCGTACTAGGTACTAAAATTCAACGGCAAGTCTGTGTTTTATGCCAAAGTTTGTGGCGCGACTTTCACCATCAATGCTGCCTCGCCACGGTTGATCCACTCAACAATCGCACCAGTGATGTGTGGGACCACTTGCACTGTTTTGCCCAAGTACTTTCCCTCACGCTCCTGGTGCTTTTGCAGAGATAATTGTAGCGTGGAGACAACAGTAGGGACACTTCAGCCTGCTGCAGTCCTTCTTGATGACTGACTCGTAGATTTTGCCAGTTGTCAGGTTGTTGTCCCTGCAGTTCAGCAATTTGAAAGGTAAAGTTTGGCCTTGGGCCCTTGAGATACCGGGAGTATTTTCTTGGAAGGACCGACTCACTGGCATTGATAAAACTTGCCAAATTGCACCACCGCACCTTCCTAAAGAGAGATACATCATTCGCTCGTAGTTTCCCAAATCCAAGTCTGTTTCTCCACCATCATCTAACCTTGAATACGAAGGAGGCTTGATTTGAGCAGGTGAGGTGCGCTGCTTTCTGACATTATTGCTTTGCTTTGCCACTCGCTCAATCTCAATACCTCAAAATCCGTTGCATATTTTTGAATAGGGTGAACCAGGAAGAAGGTACCAATCACAGCCGACGTGTTCATACGATTTCACGAGTAGGCACTTTCTTGCAACCAAGGAGCACATAAACCTGCCACAAGGAACAGAATCAGGGCATGCAAAATGACATGCTGAAACATCAATGCAAACAGGCCTGTGATGGCCCGTGTGTGTACGATACGTTCCCATCTGGCATGATGTGAAAATGCGCGACATATTATGATTCTTCATGATTTACAAAGTATTGTATCCACTCTTTCCGCACCTCACCGTGCTCGTACCTTGGACTCGATAGATTTCATTTCTAGCCAAAAGCTGCTAGTTGTAGCTTCTTTTCTACATCCTCAAACTAAATGAAATCAAATCATGGCTTCTATACGACAGAATGCATTAAATAGTGCTGTCGAATGTCGGACTCATCAATCCAGCATCTATGTTGATATATGGGTCCAGTTTGATGGCTGTGACCTTGGCTGCAATGCCCAGATTCCTGATTTTTGCATGTGCACCCATTGCTTCAGTCTGGAGACTACGGTCACAATCGGTCACATATGGTCTCACGCTTTTACGGACCACTGCTTTTAAGGCGAGTACGCGAAAGCCATGCCCTCGTAACAAAGCTCCAATCGAAGAGGTTGCTACGCCCTGACGAGTTACATGGCAATCAACTACATGACTCCATGGCTTCAAGACTCGTCTACTGCTACTTACAGCAAGCATAATGTAGCATGGTAAGCAACAAAGCTAGTTGAAGTGCGGATTGAAACCGAAATGCTGAAAGCTCTGAGGTCATGAAAACAAATGCTGCACTTCAATCTAAAGTGGCGCAGGAGCCTTTCCCAAGGAGCTGCACACACCGCCAGAGACAACAATGTATTTGACACCCTGCAGGATCATTTTGATCATTGAGCTTGAAATGTGTGATATGCAAGAGGACAGAGCATGATGTGGTGTGGGGCCTTTTCCACTTGAGGTCGGAATGCAGCACTAGCTGGAGATGGTGGTGGTAGAAGTGGCTTTGACATGTCATCAAATTCGTCCTCAGATGCAACAAGATGAAGGAATCACAGGCTGTATGTGAGAGTCAAACATGCAAAAGTATGCGAATTACTGCTAAGCAGGATTCCGATGGCGCTGGTGAAGGCGGTGGAAAATGAATGTCGGACGCGGTAGAATCCGTTTTCCTCGCACAACGTCGAGATGAGTCAATGGAAATGCTAAACCGGTCCAGCCTCTGAGAAACTTTTTGGTGATCTGCTTAAGCATGATGTTTTTTGTGGAAATGGCAATGAAGATTGCACATGATTGCAAAGAAACGGAGCAGCCATCATCCGCCTGTCCTGAGCTTGGTCCTGCGCTGCAATTCCATAGGATCTTCCATTGGTCTTCGAAGCTCTGCCCTTAGACGAAACAATTTCGGCATGACAATGGACAGCATGCGAGAAACGTGAAAAGCAATTTCTTGAGGCAAGGGCTCAGCCATTTTGATACCCACGCTGCTCCAGTGCTAGGACTCTATGCTTGCAAAATGGCTGCAAGAAACTGTCCACAAATCATGCAGCCAACTCGCAAGGATCGGAATACACAAGCCACATGAGGTGATGCACGCAAATATTAAGTATCAATGACAATTGACAATGAATGACATATCATGTAAATCACGCTGAGGGTTCGGCTTAGATGAATAGTAGCGATGTTGTGAAGTGCTTGGGCCTTGGATTCGATGAAGCCCCATTTCCGCAACTCACCCAAGTCCAAGCACCTCAATCCTAGCTGCTAAATTGTTGCTAAGCTTTTTGCAGCCCCTCTCTTGTCTCTCGCCTAGCAGGTCTTGAAAGGGGAAAGTGGAAGGACTCCAGGGCGAGGCGGGTCTTCCACAATTCTTATCTACGCGTGACGTAGACCATGCAGTCTCACGGGAGTTCAGAGCTGTATAAATGTAGCAGGACAGGACTCAGCAAAACAATGGGGACATGCTGAGAATAGCTGCGCTCTGCCTTCTCCCTCACCAGTCGTTCCTTCCGGGATGCCTAGGGTTCAGCTTCATCAAGCGTGTTCAGCAAGTCACTTCGCCTCCTTGATTTGTCTCTCAGAGTCTCAGTATCAAAGGCCTAAGGGCCTAAGGGCTGGACATCCAAAGCCAAGTCTAGATCTCCGGTCTCCTGTCGTTGTGATCAAATGCAAGCAGTCCCAGCTTGAGTGCTGGGCAAACCCCGTCTGTCCCTGAAAATCCACGAAGTGGCACCAAAAATCTTTGGATTTCGACCGAGACTGTGCAAGCGTGGTCCAGTTGCAGAAGCTCACGACAAGTTTTTTGCTGGCCAGCAGTCAGACGCCCAACAGCTTTCTGCGCGCTAGCAGTTGAAAGAAACTTAACTCAGACTTAACTTAACCAATTCATCCAAGACTAGCTATTCCTAAGTCAACTGTCTGTCACATTCCCTTGCAATGCGACAGACTTGACTTGCATTGCCTCGCACGCCCTTTCTGCATACAGAGGAGCAGGCATGCAAAACCATGCAAGATGATCAAAAAATACGTGCTTGGCACGTACACGTCATGTACACCCTGCAACTGCGTACTTTCAAGCTGCGTAATGGGTCCCGGTGCTGAGCTCCTTTGCACTTCAGAAACTCTGATGGTGTCTCCCACAGAAACCTCCCACCGAGACCCTCATCTGCCAAGAGGAAGCACGAGTCACGAGTATTTGGGTATTGTACGCGCAAGTGCCAGCGTCCATCAAAGTAAGCAAAACGGTTCATTCAGCTCTTTTCCCTGCAGGAGAAGCAGCCAAACAAAGAACCTCAAACGAGTTTCAAGAAGATGTTCACCCTCATTTGAGGAATATGACTTTCAATGCATGGCCAATCTAGGTAGCGCACCCAAATCAAACCAATCATCTACCGCCTGCAACAAAATTCAGGGTTGGCTGTATGTTTTCAGGAAATAGCCGGAGGAACACTTCTGAATTCTGCATGAAATGAATCGGATTCACAGCACCAAATGGAACATTGGAAAACACCACCGAAGCCACGAATATTCAAATTGACAGGGAGCAGTGACAATCTCTCGCTCTTGCTTCTTCTCCTCAGGGAGTTAACACTGAAGATTCCACCCTGAAGACCACACCCCTTCTCAAGTCATGTCTGGTTTTGCGTTCTATATCATCTTTATTTTGAAAATGCATGTGCCGCTCATGTGCCGTGTGTTCCACTTGCTAACTGCGGAGGGACTGATGGTTTGCTGATGTTTGATTAAAACACACACACACACACACACACACACACACTGACGCTCTGTCAGGCGTTTGCAAAACCTGTACGAACAGGCCTCCAATTCTTGTTGCTTTTGCATCTGCATGGCTACCTCAATACAGCAACACCACACTTTCTGGCAACATCTGGCAACCACTTTTTGTTGTTGAGTGGTGCCATCAACAAGAATACATCCTATGTGGAATACCAGAGCTTGAGCTAAGGTTGGCTCCTTTTCGGATTCCCACATGATGATCTGTGGCTGCTCCACCTCACGTCATTTAGATTTTTGAGCGAGTTAGTGGAGTTTGCAAGACTTCATTAGAATGTTCACAGATGTTATCATAGGTGTTCATAAGGTCATCATTCACTTCATTGGTTCGCGAAAACATGAGCCTCTGCAGCACGGACTGCATGAGGCAGCTCAGGCTCAGGTAGCTGGGGTGCAGGCACCTGCAGAAACTGTGAAAATGCTCAAAGAAATTTCAAGAAACGTTTGAAAAATAAATTCAGAATACATCAAACATCATCAACTCAACATATGTCAACATATGTTACATACATGATAGAACTTCTTACAACTTTCAAAGGCCTGTAGGCTTGGCTTCAGAAGGTCCAGTGATGCGAGATGTGCCTGCATGGGAAATTCAAAAAAGTCTCCTGCATTTCCTGAAGAAAGAGCGTTTCGGCATCTTGTGCATACATGCTCAAACCACGCGATCTTTCAGACCTCTTGTGCTCTCAAGCTTGCAAGCGTGGGAGCAAGGTACTCATCTTGCCTGGACCTGGCACAAGACTTCTGGCGATTTGGTGACTGCGCTGAAGCCATGAGATCTTTGAACTCGACAAGAGGCATAGCAAAAGGATCCAAGAGGTTTGAACCAGAAATAATCAAGCCGGAAATGCGGCTTCTCTTCTGAACCAGCAAGTGCCAGCGCAGCAGCTTTTGCCTAGTTGACAATTGACCGGAAATTGTGAACTCAAAATCATTCAAAATCAGCAAAATGCATTCGTTTTAATTCGAACGTGATCAGGAGAAGCCCGTGTGCATGTGCTTGATCCAAGTATCTGCTGAAGCTGTTGGTGAAGCCGATCCATCATAGATTTCCCTTGGTCGGTGTCCCCAAAAAGGAAAAGTCTCATCATGCTTCGCACTCTTTGCGTGTGATGCCACAACCGTCACGGCTGACGAGTCGTGAAAAGTTGACGTGACAAGTCGACAAAAGTGACAAGATCACCAAAAGATGAATTAACTTTTCACATGACCAATGATTAAACTAAGCTGATGCAGGTTCTACAAGGCAAAGGCACCGTTCTTGGCGACGAGGAGTCATCACGGCAGTAGACATAGGCTTGGTAACCGTGAAAAGTTTGACGTCTGACTGGTGGCAAATCTTGGGTAGTCCAGGGGACTTGAGAACATACAAATCGCGCTGGGCATGGGAAAAAGTCTTCACCAACAGCGATGATCAGCATGTAAGGCATGTACGTGCCATCAATATCAATCAGACTATCAAGGTGCAACAACGCTCCTGGTGCAGGCCGCTCAGAACCTTCAAGCATTCAGCCTGCACAGGAAACGCCGCTACTCAGTACGCACAATCAATAAGTGTCAATAGCTCAGATTCACGACGTATTGCATCGTATTGGTGCATTGAAGTCTCTAGACTCTCTAGACTGGTGTAGCCTGGCACACCTCCATTCAATCCTGGGAGTTTCGGGTGAAAAACCCAGCACCTCTCCATCTCTGTTGTCTTCCCGCTGACAAGCAGCCATGCCCTGACCATTCTTGACATTCTGTTTCAACAATACATAAGCCATAAGCTTGATCTCCCCCATTCGCTTGCTCCCAATGCGTATAATGGAGATGGCCAGCTCAGACCACGTTTCAAGTTTCAAGTCACCTTTTTGCTGTCAGAGCCACTCACCTATCCTACCCTAGCTCCTCTGCACTAAATCAAGTCGCCAAGCCCTTTGGCTTGAAATGCAGACTGTATCAGACTGTTAAATCTTAAACAATTTTCCTTCGAAACCTGGCCTACACCTACGTTGGAAAACCAGCACTACAAATGAGATACAGTAGAGTAATATCATGTCATGCAGTATCAATCAGCATCATGTGTATTGGGTTCCCAACTTGCACTCAACTGAGGTCAGCTGGGCTTCACTTCAGCAGCATCTGAAGTTGCATTGGTTGGTGGCTCTTCACTGCCGCAACTGAGCTGCCTGGCAAAGTACTGAGCTACACCAGTCTAGCACGGAAGATACGGAAGAAACCATTCAACGTCCTTCAAACACATCACAAATGCCGGCAATCCGAACAAATCCTTGTGCATCCAAGCGACGCTTCCATCGCAGCACCTGCATAGTGTTCAACCAACCGTATCAATTTTATTGAGAATTTCTTGGTATTTCCCGTGCGATTTCATGCGTCCAAAAGCTGTTCACAAGGATTTGGGCACCAAAGTTGCGAAGTTTGGCTGCTTCTTCGGGATTCTTTGGAATTCCGAGCTCACCTCGATCACTCAACTCAGTACACAATGAAGTCAATAATATACAAATGAAACCCACATGTGGTTGCGGATCTCACCATGTTCAGTGACCTTGTTCGAACACATCGGCAAGGAGAGCGAATCCTTTCCTTGCAGGTTGTGTGGGCACTCCATGTTGATTTGTGATCTTGATTTTACATTGACTCATGGGTGCAGATTTTGCGACTCAGCCTAGGCACACGTTCTTGTTCATGGCAGCCTTCCTAAAGTACTCAACAGCACCAGGATCTCCACGAGACTGGAGTAGTAGGCCGAATTCGATCATTGCCTCTCTGAAAGTTGCTTCAAGACTTGTCAATGCATTCTTGCCAACTTGCAAAAGTGCAGCAAGAAAGACAGAACAGTGTTGTACACATGGTGAATCATTTGCGTGAGAACTTTTGCCCATGTCCACGAAAACGATGAAAACATGTGGATTTGATCTGGTCTTAGAGTCTAAGTCCGCTGCGGCGCTGTCTCCCTGCAGCGAGGCCAAAAGCAAGGCCTAACAACGGGAATCCAAACAAAATGCTGACTTTGTTATTGTTCCCAGGGATGCATGCGCCTTTCGTTGTGAGTCTACAGGATGGTGCACTGGAGCTCCACCATCAAAATCGGAAAGATGTAGCTCCTGAAAGCGTTCTGCAAAAAATATCAACTTACTGGTGAAAGAACAGAAGAGCGATCTGAATCTGCAAATGATATCAAATTCTGTACATTGTAATCTTCTCGACTCCGACTCCCATATGAGCACTTGCACCTCCAGCAACTCCTCGCGAAGAGAAAAGGATGACCTGGAGCTGTGAATCTACAAGCAATAGACAGATGCAAGATGAGGCAAGCTATCATCACGTGGGTCTGGCATTGTTGTGGTCGAATGTGAACCGCAGCTCATCGTGAGGTCACCAAGGGATAGTCTTCAATTGGGAGAAACTGCATCACAATACATCATTGCTCAGAATGCTGGAATCGAGCCTGTCTGGTGTGTTGTCCGGCGTCTGGAAAGTTACCTTCGAGAAGAAGGGCATGAATGATCATCACATTTCGTGCTAGTTTACCCTGACAGATACCGGATTCCCGGTAAGTGCTTGCGAACCCAGCTACGTAAAAGAGCCTTCGCCTGCTTCCTCCCATAGCGGCCGGCAAGTTTGCTCCCCCACAGTGCAATAAATTGGAATTCATGAGAATAGCAGTGCCAGGTGATGATACCGCTGGTAGACCTGCAAAACATGTCCAGACTTTGTGGTGGGTCCAAAAATTGTGCTAGGCATTCCTTCTGTGAATCATGTGTCATAACGAATTTCTCCAGCTGAGCGTCCACCGTGTTTCTTCACAATGACATCTTGCGGCATGAAGACTTGCTCACATTTGAAAAGCGATAAGTGGGATGCCAAATTGTGTGTGCCTCAGATCTAGCATGGCAAAAAGTTGAACATGTTTGAAGTCTACAAGTCCAAAATGTCAATCATGAAGAGTCTGCGCAGTATGTACTGATCTCTGCGATCTGAGATACCTTGACATAAAATGGTTGGCCCCATACTAGCACGAGTCTCTTGCAGTGGAACAAATACAGTCAGCGAAGGCGCGCAGGCACTGCCTCACTGCTGCTTCATATTTGCACATAGCTGCGAGTGACATGTCAGAAGGACGAATCCATACTTGCGATTCTTTAGATCTCGTACTTAAAAGGAGATGACCATACATGATACACTTTATCTGACAACTTTTCATGCTTTCATCCCGCCTATACGAAGTGTATCAGCATGCAAGGGTTGCTGTTTGGCACCTCACAACAACCATGGGTCTCAAAATGCTATAAAGAGCTGAAGAACCTGAAAACTTTGGAAGGTGGAATATGGCTTGTATCTTGCTGCATTTGAATTGAATCGTCAACAAAAAACAGGGCCTGGATCACTGACGATACATGCAAGCTCTGCAAGGATTGCATCCCTTGAAACCAGGTCTTCAAGGAGTGTATTCATTGATTGGACCTCGACTTGCGGTGAAACTTGACACTCGAGTCCCTCCTTCGTCTCATCAAAAAGTCTATTCACAGATGTTTGAAAAAATGCTGCAGTCCGCCAGTTCTTTGTTGGTCCATATTATATTTGGGCGTACCAAAATTGGGGAAAATGATCCGCATCAAAAAACCTAGAGGGCAAAAAGACCCCGGTGCATGGGAAAGAGGAACTTGAATGTTAACAATCACAAATCATGAATTCAATCCTGGTGGGTATCTTAATCATTCTTAATCACTACAGTAGGAAACTTGAGTGTTTTTGGATATTGTTTGACTCAGCTGAAATGTCTGTACTGTACATTCCTGTGCTGCCAAATGGCAAGAAGTTCCACTGCATTGCGAACATCTGAAGTCAAGGGAAGTTTCAAATCCCAACGATGATCCTCGGCATGAACCTAAGCAAGGCAGTGTGCGTGGTGATTCCTTCAATCCTGCTCGGTCTGGTTCGTCTATCTCCCTGCTAAGGCCTGTGCAGAGCCAAGATCCTCAATTGATAGATCGGTGAGCCAGAAGCCAAGCACAAACACTGAGGAAGTAACACTCTGTTTCCCCCTCTCTCAGTCACAGTCGCAAAACTACAGAACAGCGTACAACAGCCAAGTATCTTGTAGCCTCCGAGCTTTGCGACCTTCAGCATCAGATTCCTTCTCAAGATTCTGAAGCACGTCATCAAGCAAGCTGTCCACCACACCCTTAGTATTCGAGCAGCTGAAGGAGAGCCTCCTGTATTGCATAGTAGGCTTCCACTCACACACTCCCAAAATCGCTACACTATCGGTCTTTATGAGAGGACATTGCATCAAAATGTATAAAATGAACAGCCTCATTTGCTGACAGGTCTCTGCTATCTCATTGCAAATGTGATCTGGCAAAGCACCAGGAACCAAGCAGCAACCTGCGCCCACTAGAGCAACATTCAAATCAATGAAAGATGGCCAATGGCCACATGCTCTGCCTCCCTCCGCAACACTCAATCGAGTGATCTTCGGTGCCTTGAGCTTCGATATGAGAAGTACAGGACGATGTGCTGAGTTTCAGCTCCTGACCATGGCACTTTGAGAGCTTGGCTCAACTTGAATCGCATCGCTCAAAAAATTTATTCACTCCTCAGGGTAGAAGCGTCTGAAGTCTGGCACCTGGGCTTTTCAAGAGCTGCATATTTATCATATTTAGGTTGAAAGGAGCACTATTCAGAATTGCAAATATGACAATATGATTGAGAAAGCAGCTGGATTCTCATCAACTCCGAAGCGGCCCACGGCCAAGGAGCCTCCACGGACCTGACTGACAGCTTCCACTCAGCATCCTTTTGAGCAGACTCGGTTCAACCCGCCAAAATGAACATCAACCATTCATACCCATCGACCATTCACCAGTTGAGTGAGTCACAGGTTGTGTGCTTGTTGAAGAAACTCCTTTGCCCTTTCGACCTTTCTGGTTTGAAAAACCTCAGCAGGGCCCCTGGACTTCCTGTGCGGAAGTGAAACAACGTGTGTGCAAGATCAGATGAATCATTGTAGATTAGACTCAAAAAAGAAAAGACGAGACGCTTGCGATGCCATTCATCTTGCCTTTCCCAGTGCCCTTCAAAGCAACACCGCTCTTGCTCTTGCCTTTGCCCTTACCCTTCTTTTCATATCCTTGACGAAAGTGGGCATTGCAAACATTCAAGACCGTTGAACAGATGTGAAAAATTGAAAGATCACAGCAGTGCGGTCCCGTTATAAGTTATTCACCTGCAAAACAAAAGTCTCAAGACAGCAAAGTGTCCGGGAGGTGCAGGCAAGTCATCCAATGTGTTGGGATCCTCCAGCAGTTTCCACCTGAGTCAAAGCTGCAAAGCTGTGCCAATATCTTGAATCTATATATATTGCATACAGGTATAAACATCTATATATATATATATACATATCATATGGTATAATATGTATGTTATATGCTACACTGCTACACACATAATATGGTTATGTTATATTTCAAAATAAAGGTGTGCAGGGAGCCAGGGAGCCAAGGACTGGAAATCTTAATTTGCATGAGCCATGTCTCTTGTTTGCAGTCGAGGTGCGGGGCAAGCGGCTTTCCAGCTCCAAAGCCTCCAAACAAGTTGCGAAAATTGCTGGTCAACAGACATCACTCATCACTGGACCAAATACCATTGGAATGAAGAATTTACAGATCGATCCCAAGCCCTGCCAAAGTTCCCTTGAGTACCCGAGAGTATCCATTCGCCAAAGGACGGGAAGGCACCAAAGTATCGCATGCCCCTGGTGGCAATGCCAGAAACTCGAGGCCAAGATCGGGTCCCTGAAAGCAATGCGAGCGACTGCAATCAGATGAAATGAATGATACTTCATGATACTTCCAGTTCACACGCTGCTTCCGGCAGAGCAATGGAGCAAAGGTGGACATTGAGATGAGCAGGAGTCCTAGTAGCATAGAACGATATAGAACATACCAGTACAGCTATAATGACAATCAATGACAAATGACAGCCAATAGTTGAAGATGACATGTGAACACTCTTCAAGCCAAACCAAGCCATGAAATCAAGCTAGCGGCGCAACAGTGTTTTTGCAATATGAGTTCCAGGTGCCTCAGACAACTTGGGGAACAGGCAGCTCAGCAATCTTCTCAGCCTCGGGTGATGATCTTATCGCTTCTGGATCTTGGACTTCGCTGATTTCTGCGATCATGATCAGAAAATGATCAGGATGGAACAGCTAGAAATTGGCACTATTTAGGAGGCTGACAACATCTTTTGACCTTTTGGCTACCCGATCCCGTTCAATTGAAAAGACTTTCCTTCAGTCTAGTGGCACTGAACGATCCAGTACATCGACCGTCATGACATCTTTTTGGTTCCAGCTTCCGGCAACCAAAAAAGAATTCAGGAATGATGCTCTTGAATGGTCTGCGCTTGGAACCCTGCATGTGTTCTTTGGTGCTGCTACATGTCTAGAGAGATGTTTCATGATTTTCCATATTTTTCCCACTTCTGCCTGTATCTGAAGACCTTGATCATGGATTCGTAATTGGCGATATGTCGCTTCATTGAAGTCACGTTTCAGACGCTTCAAGTTGAGATCTGATGTCAGTTTTTCCTCCCCGCACTTCCACAACTCGCCCATCTATCTTGGCTGAGCCGGAAACATCATAAGACAGAACCATGCAGGGTGCATTTGTGCGAAATGAAGGCTCGAAGCTTCCGATTCTGTCTTCACTTGCACTTGCACCTCTTCAACCATGCCAACGGCATCTTCCAACTGGCCTGCAAAAGCTTTATCTGTCATGTGCTTGTCCGAAATTGTCCAATCATCAACAACACATGGGGTCCTTTCATGGCGACTATCTCTGCCAGTCTCCTTGGCCAAATGAAACATGTAACCGTGAAAACTGCCAGCGCTAAGTTTACCAAGGCATAGCTGAGTCCAGTGCAGCATAGCCTGGTGTGACAGACACTTGGAATACATTTGCATTGGAAACCTTTTGCTTCATCATCGCAGTTGGTAGCTACATAAACTGAAGCAAACCATAAAATTTCCCAGTCAGATCGTGTGGCGACTGCTTTTGAGGAATGGTTCCCAGTGGTTCAGCAATGCAGAGCTGTATGGTACCTTGACTTCCTCTTTTTTATCTCCTTCTTGCTGCCAGAGTCCTTGAGCCTGCAAAAGGGGACAAACCAATTTGCGAATTGGCCGCTGTCTGATGACAGTCAGCACAGATAAATCGATGTTATATTTGTCAAAAGGAAAAACTAGGTTCAATCCATGAATGCAAACAAATGTGAAGACGCTGACACAGCCTTGTCAGCCGCTAAGTGCCCTTCGCTCAAATTGCCATAGTCCAAGCAAATACCAGAAAGCCTTGGATTTGTTTGTTTCTTTGCCTGTTTCGTTCCTTGCTGTGTATGTGTAAGTCGCAGTCATCAATTCTGCAACGGGGCAAAACAAAGCAGTACGGTATAGGTCTTGTAAGTAAAACAAAGAGAGACAACCTCCATCTGAGCAATGTGCTCATAGAAAGCCGATGCTTGATTTCTGCCTTCCCCACGTTGTTGGTAGATAGCAATGGCCTTCAAAAGGGGACAGTCGGGTGACAAAGTGGCAAGTTTGTTTTGGGAACATGTTGCTGAACGACTCAAGAAATACTGTACATCTTTCACCAATCCGAAGGCCTCTCGCACTGCCTGACGGGTACGTGCGTGACATCCACGCAACATAGCACACTCCCTCACTGAATCCGGTAGGTCTACCAGCTGCAACGTGAAGATGCAACAAGGTACCTGTGCTGCGGCTTCATGATCACCCATCTTCACGTTGACGCGCGATACCTTGGTCCAGAGTCCCGCAGTCCCTTGAAGATTCCACGAAAGGAATTGAAACGACATCGAAAAGTTTCCTTTCACCTTTGATATCCAGGGACATCCTATCCTGAGGACACCACAGTCATATGAAGCTTTGCTTCCAATGCTGCATCCTGAAAAACCACGGAAAGCCAATGACTGCAACTTGAACTTGAATGTCCCGAATGCGTCCAAAGGTAACCTTGACTGAAAATACTGAAGCTGGAGTCCACCTCGAGTCCACTAAAAACAATTGCTTTCTGTTCCCAGGTTCCTGCAACTCTTGGGCAGATGTTAATGCCGCAGATGCTGCATCGGATGCTCCATCCTGATACACAGCAGGATTGCTGGGTGATGTGGGACGGTGATCTTGGTGTAAAGGTCGCAAATGGCTGCAATAGAATTGTTTTGGTTCATTTATGTTCATTAGCAAGCCTTCCAGGAAGCAAACAAGAAATAAAAGCTGTGGGACCCCTGCCAAATCGTCCAGGAGCAAACACCCACAAGCTACAAGATTCTGCAGCTCAATCTCAAGACGTACATCTCCGCCTCAGTAAAGCACTACAGTACGTCCAGTCAAACAAGAGTCTTTGGTTGATGCCAGCTTGTTCTGCCGCTGATCCTGAGCTTTCAGCTTTCTTTGGCGGTATCTGCAGCAGCCTGAAGGATGACGTTGGTTGTGTTGCAGAAGGAATGACTGACATCCACTGAAGGACACCGAAGAAATGACAAAGGCAGTTGACACAGTTGACACAATTGAATCCAATTGACACATGTTGATACACTGTGAGTTCACTCTGTGTGTGTGTGTGTCAATGGTGTCAACTGTGCCAACTGTGACCCTTCGTTGTTACGGTCCCCCTTTGCGGTCGCAATGGACAAATGACATGATTCGGGTCCGAGTGACATTACGATGTTTTCTAGTGTGTATGCTGAAAATAAACATTCCATCAAACGTTTCGCAGTGCCCGGCATGTTGGCTTATCAATAATTATCAATGGTTATCATGTCACTGCATCAACATTCCCTTGGGCCTTGAGTTCAGCTACCGCCTTACCAGCTTTTTGGCCTTTGGCCTGGCCAGGAGTCCGTCCACAGATGCTCCATCACATGTCATGTGCAAATGCCAATGCCTCGAATTTGGGATCGGCGAGGAAGCTGTACCTTTCCAGCCTGTGATCTGTCAAATGACTCGAAATTTCTCGGAAAAACTCATAACAGTTGTGATTCCTTGCATGCGCTCGGTATTTTTTTGCGAAAAACTCAGGTTCTGGCACACCATCTAGCGGACCGACCAAACCATTGGCCTTGGGAAGTGTATGAAAGCCGAAATGAGACACAAACAGGTGATGACGATGACATGGAAAGAATTGGAAAAATTGAAGCCACACTGGCATCAACTCACAGCGTCAAAGAAAATTGAAGGGGCTCAGCACAGTGCTTGGTTGCTCGCCATTCTACTTGCCGGAATGGCTGAGTTCTTTAAGCCGCCTTTGAAGGTGCGTATCAGTGGTATTGATGCTGTACCTTGCTGTACTAAGATCTACTTATTTAAGAGAGGCTACTGGGCAAAATGGCAGCGAAAAACACGTTAAAAAACTAGTTGCCCGTTCTGCTCTTGGCTGTTTTCTGAATTGATCTCAGTCCTTGAGCTCCAAAAGCAACGAAGCCGGACTCGTGGACTGTACTTGACTTGCACTTCGTTTCAGGGTCCAGATCCAATTTATGTGCAATGTGGGATACATGCTTGCGATCAGCAAGCAGCAAGTCAGCCCCTTTTTGATCTTTGGGAGATTGTCTTGGCATTTGGCATCATGGATCAACATGGCTTGTGCATTGGACGAGTTCTACACCTCGAGGGCATTAGTCAACTTCAGAGCTCTCCTCCCAAGGCTTGCTAAAATTTGTAGTTTCAAGCCTCTAAAAGCAAGACTGTTCCTACTATGCAAAGATTGTCAAGGAATATTATTGATAGATTTTGCAAAATGGGAAATCAGTTGGAAACTGAACAACTTCAGCTGTCTGTGAGCTGTAGGAGAAGCTCTTCTCGCCTACAATGATTGAATGAGTTCTGGGGGTTATATCCTTGACCCGTAGAACCCCCCGGTCACCCGAGGTCTTTTAAGTTTGCTTTGCTTTTTTAAGGCAAAAAGGAAAATAATGAAAAATCTATATAATTACTTTACTTCGAGTGATCCCCACCATGACATTTCACGACAGTCATCTCCTCCAATCCTCGTCCAATGGAATCAAGTATTTCATATATTCGTTTGTCATTTTTGTTCTAAGGTTCACCAAAAAACCCTACGCCCTATACCGAGTAATATTACCAATGTTGGAGGCTGATTGGTGTAGCGGTTCCCCCAAATCAAAATGTTCGGATGATGGTCATTTGTAGTATTTGCAGTCAGTACATAGAGTGCTTGTAGTACCAGTAGTGCGTGTAGCACCAGTAGTGCGTGTAGTAAAGTACAGATTTAAAGAGAAATGTGGAACCACAATGCGCAAATTGAAAGGAAATTGGAGGAAATTTTGGAGACGCCGAGGATCTAACCCCTTCAACTCATTCAAGGACACAATGAAGGGATGTTCCAAAAACTGCACCATCATGGATTCTCTGATATGTTTCACAAACTATAGCCTTGCTGCTAAACGGATATCGATTGAACGTTCATTTCTTTGTGCTGTTAGGGGCAATCGGTACATCCCTTCATCCTTCTGAAGTTTGCACATTAGCAATTCAATGCAATTCAGCAATCAGCAATTCACATACATCGAGTCCAGATCTTCGGACTCATAGCGCTGCTGAGTCACATGGCATGCTTCTGCTTGACCTCCACCCAGCAAAATCGAACCCCTGCAACACCCTCCTGTGCGTGGTTGATTGCACACAAAGCCGGGGCCAACAAATTGGGGCCTGGATCTTTCACAAGAAAGGTGGCGCCAGCAGGTATGATCTCCTCCTCTCTCCCACCCTCTTTCGCGAAGCGCAAAGAGCCATCTAGCACATGAATCATGCCAACTCCACTCAACACAACAGTCCGTGGCGAGACTTTGCTCGATAGGAGAGGCAGAGCAAAGAACTTGCTTTTCAAGAGATTGGTGGATATGCCTTCATACTCTGACGCGTGCATGCTTTCCAGCGGAGGTTGCAGAGCTGCAAGCTGAAGCCGCGGGCGTGAGCTTTCATCAGGTGAAGACATGTCAAGCTCAACCGCAGCCAGTGTTGGTGTCATGGAGCCTTCCACTCTCTCAAACACGAACCGCTCATTCCGCCATGTCTGGAGTGGCGGCACGCGGCAGCGTTTCGGACGTTGACGTTTCAAAGGGGACTCTGACGCGGCGCAGAGGTCAAAGACCTCCGGAGAGACTTGCGTCAACTTTGGTTCCCGCAAGCGATCCAGAAGAAAACTCTGTGATCGGCGCAATGTATTGGTAGCTTTTGCCAATGCCACACTTGCCACACTGCCTTCCTTTGCTTTGTGTCCCTTGATGCTCTTTGTGGCCTTTACATGCTTCTGGGTCCCTTTCTTTGAAATGGGAGGCTGTGGCAGTGACTTGGTAGCACGTCCCGGAGTTTTTGGACTGGTCTTCTTCTCGGCAGGCTTCGGTTTATCTGACTTTGTCCTTTTAACTGGAGAAGGAGTTGTGGCTTGATGCTTCAAGCGCGGGCTTCTTTTTGGTGTTACTGGTGCAGGAGCTTCAACTGCATTCACTCCGGATGGCTTGGGGTGAAGTGTTGCCGCACTGCTTGAGGGCGCCACCAAGTCTGCGGCTTTGTCCATGACCGTGTCTTCAAACCCCTGGGACCCTTTCGCTCCAGCTTCCCACAAGTTGGTGCGAAAAAACTCTGTCACCTTCGATGATTGACCTGGGCCATCTGCCGTGATCTTTGCCAGCAGTGATGACATGTGCCGGCTTCGTTCTGGAATTTCAGAACTCTTTGGCGCCTCAAGCGCATTGGAACCAGAGGCTGTCTCTGCCTCTGACATTATGAAGGCAGTCTGCTACCTTGAGCCGTACAGCTATGTACCACTACACGTACAACATCGTACAGCTTTGCACAAGTATAGCTACTAGCTACATGTACTGCACCCAACACGACCAACATGGTATGACACATGGCAGTGTGGCCGGTCTGGCTTGTCTGAGCTGTTCCGAAATGCGCTGACTCCGGCTTTCATGCTGCATCCATGTGAAGCGCGAGCAACAAGGATGCACTCAATGCACTCCTTTTTGGACTCAGCAACACACCAAAGCTCCAATGAAGAGTGCCAAGGCATGCAACGGGAGAACCTTGGCTGCAAGACCAAAATGATGCAAAAGTCTGGCAAAGCTTCCCACATCTTGCCCCGATTCTCAACGTTCGGCTCCGGACAAATCCATTTGCAGCTGCCTTGGACGAAAGGTTCAGCCGCTGATGAAGAAGAGGAAACAAAAAGATTGTAGTTTACACATGTCTATATAGACATAAAATCAAATATTGTGAAAATATTTCGTGATATGTAAATTAAGGTGTATTGACAAAAAAAATATGTGTTGCAAAAATATACGTACGTATATGTATATAATATAATATATCACATGACATGTTCATCATGCCACTAGAACTGTACAGAATCTGCATCGATCTGCATGATAAAGTAATGAATGCAATGAAAATATTGGGACATAATTCAACGCGGGCCTTGTCTTCCTTCACCTTGGCAAGAGCAGGAGTGAAACAAACACTGTACTATGTTGATGGAAGAAATCCTGCACCACCTGGGATGTATGAAACCTTGTACATAGTGGGATAAACTACACATCAACTGGTGCAGGATTTCTTCCATCAACAGTATCACTCATTGATTCCACAGTCTCAATATCTTGCTTATGTCGAGGCCAAACGCAGAAACCGAAATGCCAAGCGCGTAGCATTCTTCTCATTTTCAGGATAGACAATCAACTCCTGCGAAGTTTCAGATGCTGTGTCAAAAGTCCACCGTCTGGGCACAGCTGCCTGGCAGCGCACGAGCAGCCCATCTTGGGTTCTTTTTCTGCCTCCAACTTGCTGATGGTGAGTAGCTGTGGGTAGCTGAGTAGCTATGAGTAGCTTGCTGCACATTGACAGCAAGCTGTACCACCATTCAAACAAGCGGCTGTGCCAAGAGGCTTTTTTGGCCTACTATTGCGAGTCAAAAGATGTCATCAGATAGGGTGGAAGCATAGCCACGATGAGAACCCTCAAGAGTTCTCTAGCTTTGCGAGCTTCATGGGTTTGGAGCCCAAAGATCTTCTTTGCTCCGTCTGCTCTCTGACAAAATCATTGTCCTTCTCGTTATGTGTGTCAGTACAAAGCCCCAACTTTGCTGCAAGCTGTGCACTGCACTGGGCACTCTCCCTGCGTTCCTTTGCCAAAGCATATTGCTCTGCCAAAGCCTCATTTTGTCTTTCCACCTCAAGATGAGACGACTTCAAATAGCTCAGTGCTTTGTTTAGTCGCTCTTCAACCAAACACCTAAAGCAAAGCTGAGGAAGCGAAGCTGGATACCTCTTCTTGGCTGCATCGGTATTGCAGGATCTTGGCATCTTAAATAGCCCACCAGTGAAACCTACCAAGTATTTCTTGGACAGGGCGAAAGGAAGCCTTCTGCAACCCAGTGCTTCTTGCAACCAAAGGGGACCAAGAACCTGAAATGCTGCCTCAAGCCCATCTGTCACACCTGTCAGCTGCTTGTCTTCAAGTCGTTTTCTCTGTGACCTTGATTCGGCTGTGTCGGGTGAGCCTTGACCTCGAGCAGCTCGGATCTTTTGCATCTTCTGTTTCTGCGCACGTGTGCCGTACAGGCACAACATCCGTCTGCATGATGGATTTCGGTTGAATTGAGAACAAGACTTCCATGAAGGAATGCTTCTGGAGTGTGCATCAACCATCTCCGACTCTCCGTCAAGGAATACAAGCGCAAACCCACGGTGAGATAAGATTGCAGCCCATCCGTTGGTAGCAGCAGGTTCGGCGTCAGGCACCAAGCATTTACTACAGCTCCCGGCGCTTCCGATAAGTGCGTGCCAACAAACCAACTGAGCCAAACATGTTCATGTGATCTTTATGTATCCCTCCCGCAGAATGCAAACGCTTGTGAGGACCATATGCATGGCCGCATGGCGTCATTTTGACTAATTGAAAAACATGTGATTTAAGTGTATATACAAAACAAATGAAATACATACAACATACCAACAGTTTCACCTCTGAAACATATAAAGCATATAAAGCATGTAAAGCATTGGTAACAAGCAAAACACATAAAGCACACAAAACACATAGAACACATACAACACATACAATTATATACATACAACACATCGCAACACATCGCAACACATCACAACACATCACGACACATCACAACACATCCCAACACATCACAACACATAAAACACATGAAACACGTATAACACATAAAGCGTATAAAACATCTACGGCATCTACAACTTGTTTTCAAGCAACTGCTACAACAACTACAGCATTTACAACATCTCGAACAACTAGAACATCTAGAGTATGTATAACATCTTTAACCTGACAAAATATCGAACACGTTAAACATGTATCTCAAAACATATTAAACATATGTAGCTTATATCTTATATAGCAGTAGCACATATATCATTTAAACAGTTTGTGCTTCAACCAAGACAACTCGACCCTTGACTGGCACAACACCAACCGAATAGAAGAATTCATGATCGATGTCCCCGATTCTTCTATTGGAAATGCTGCTTATTGAGCATGGAATTCTTCTACTTGAATTGTGGTTGAGCATTTCCAAGGGACACATCCCTCATCTTTTGAACAACAGGGTCAAGTATATAATGCATCGGAAGCATCAAGTTCTCCTTCTCCGAGCCCCAAACGCCATTGGAGCTACTTGAATGACATTTTGTACTTTGCTGCTACATTCAAATAGAAGACTTAGGACCTTGGGGGGTTCTTCAGTTCTATTTAAGAGATTTGTCAATGTATGATTTCAAAAAAAGGGACAAAGCAAATTCATGGAAAGTGCTTCGATAAAGTACTATTGTCCATCCCGCATCATTCCATATAACACACAAACCTGTATACCACAAATACATACAAATACAAAATACAAAACAAATATATGGCATACATCTTACATATAGAATCTAGAACATGTATAACAATGTATAACAACACACTCTCTCTCTCTCTCTCGGACATTCGTCTCGGTCACTCTCTGGTGTGAGACAGGTGAAAAGGCCAGCAGGTTGTCTGCGTGCCAGTTGACCTAATGTATTGTTTACCACAACACACAACACAAAACACAATATACACATAGATTCATTTCCTTCCGTTCATTTAGTGCATGAGACCGAAGTGGTCGGTCTTCGCTTCTGCCGGTCGGGCTCTTTCTTCTGTGTAGACATGTTCCTCTTTTCTTTCTGGTGCAAAACACGACGAAATTTGACACCCATGAGTCTCCTGCTTGTAGCTCTTCAAGATCTGGGATTCCACACCTAACAATCTGATGACAGAAATTCAGAGCCCAAGGACACTCAAAGGGAATCTTCATATATACGCAGTTGACGTGCATCCAAATGAGGTCCGGTGACCATTGCTTAGAAACGCTTGTTCAAAGAAGTTCTTGGTGAAGCCACTTTCATTCCTACCTTTCATAGAACGAAAAAAGTAACACTGGTGACCTTTACACCGGATGAATTACGGACATAGGAGCGTAGGGAGCCAACCACACCGAATGATGGCATAGGCTTCGTCGGACCTCAACTGTTATGCTTTGAATTGCTTTGAGCTTCAATGCTTCGCATGGCTGCTTTTTGATTGCTATCAGCACCACTCATAATTCCTTATCCGAGTTGTAGGCTGCGCATCCAGCTCATACTGACGGTCAGAAAAGCCGAGCAAGATCAGTGCAAGTAACAAGATCCAACATGCTCCGAGAGTCCAAGCATATTCATTTGATACTTTGGGTGCATCACAGTTGTATATTGCTAGGATTTGCAAAGGCACCTCCTCTTTTCGATCTCCCATGTGAAGAGTCACCTTGAAGGGTCAATGTCGAGATTTGATCCATCGGTCAATGCTGCCGAAATGCAGAGCCACGGAGCCTTGTAGATCGCCTCATCCAGGGCCATGACTGAGTTGTACCTGTCGCCGGTCTGAGACACTCAAGTGTTGTCTCTTGAAATACTCTAAAACATTCCAAAACCACCTATTTATTTGCTGTACCATGCAATACCCGTTTCTGGTCCACCAAAAAAATAAAAAATGCCTCAAAGTCTCAGCTTTGCTGTCATCCTCATCCTGTCAAGCCAAAATGGATGCACTTCATCTATGAACAGAATCAGCAAAAAGCTCGATGGCCTTGGGCTGTATCTCCACCACTGATGATGAAGAGCCCTGCAAACACACTGAAGTTGGATGTAACTGCACCTTGATGACATGATTTGTGTCAGGAAATGCTGTTGCAGTCAGTGAACCTGGTACGCATCCAGCAAAGCTATTTGTGGGCCGGAAAGCTTCGCAAAAACATGTGACCTCACAGTTGTTTGTAGGGCATGGTGCAAAGACACACTAGCAGCCAGAAAAATATACGTACGTTTGTATACTTTTGTCATCCATAGTTCTTCCACCCTCCACTCTTCCCTCAAGTAGCTGTTTTAGATAGCAGCACTGCCGCACAAAATTGTGGTTTCTTTACGCTTCGCGTTCTGTTCCCGAGGAGTCAGCATGAAGGAAACTGCCATACTTGCTTGGTCATGGCGGTGCACAACCTGGGTTTGCAAAAAAGGCAGAAAAGGCTAGCAGCGAGCAGCTTTTGTCAGCTGTGCCATGGAAAAAAAAAAATCGGATCCAACGTCTTCATCCTGTCCTCTGTTCTCTGAGTGGTCTACCAAAACCAGTGTGGCATCCTCCTGAGGAAGCTCATCAATGGTGAAGGATCCCGATGCAAGGCCTGCAACCTGCAAATGGCAAATGCAATGAAAATGTTTTGTCATGTCATGTCAGACACTTTGCTGGCCAACTATGGCGCTGCCTTGAAGTTTACGTTGTCCCCAGAGCGCATGTCACCTGTGTACTCGAAGCAGGACTTGTACCTCAGAGTATCCTAGTGTGACGCAGTCGATGATGTCAATGATGCGCGTGTGTACGCAAGGTCTTGTCCAACAATCTCAGCAAGCCACTCAAGCTCGTCACGAATTGACACCTGCCAGCTGGCACAAGCTTAAGGATCCTTTAGGCACGTAAGGTAGTTGCAACCCTTGCCAGCTCAACCTGCCCTTAATACACCACAATACTCGGCCCTGCCTCATTTAGAAGCACCTCGAATGGCGCATCAGCTGGATATGCACTGCAGACCTGCAGGCTCACTTTTGCTATTGACGATTCTGTCCTGTCAAACTGAAACAGCAAAGCTTCGAGCCAGTACCGCTGAGAACATGAAGCATTCATTGAGAGGTAGAAATAGAGTCTGACATGCTTTGATGAACCAGTCACATGTTTGCACAGAACACGAAATAGATCAAAATAGAATATGTATATTAATTACTATGTACTTGTTTACGCATCAAATAGAATTAAACAATTATTCTGACATTCTTGTGTTTCATTACAGTTTTACATAATATATAGCAATACAATGCAACACGTACATTCAACATTGAAGACATTTCTGAGTCATTGAGTCGGTCACCCTCAACTTGATTTTGTAGTCTAGATTCTTCACAAAGGAGCTGCGTTGCCTCAGTGTCTAGGGCATGCAGGATGGTACCATTCACCAAACATTTGTAACATCTTCAAGATTGTATCAATACTTTAAGCTTTGCTTTCTTGTTTTGCTGCGACTTGTGCCCCCCAGAACAGAAACACCAGCAAGTGTGTTGGGTTCGGGCAGAAGGGTGGTACGATGTCCAAGATGAAGGATATCGTCGAAAGCCCTGACAGGCACAAAGAGTATAAACGCAAGCTGGAGAACTGAGAAATGATAGGAAACACCAGCAACAGGTGAATAGGTCAGAATTTATGAAACGGTCACATCCGTCACATCCCTATTTGAAGCGGAGCTGGGTTCTCCCACGCCAGGCGAAGCTCCCAAGGAGACACCTGGTGAATGCCTGACAATTCCGCTTGGGCTACATGGTATGGACCCTGAAAATCCCTGAAATACATGAACCTCCAATGAAACCTCTCCGAGGAAAAATCGGTTAAAGCATCGCCTGCTGCCAGTGTAGAGGACACTAAAAGAAGAAGGCCCACCAATGCCTCAGCAAGCGATTGCAGTGATGTCTGGATCTTCTTCTGATTTGCCCGTGGTTTTAATCAAGAACTGTCAGAACTGCTAAGACAGTTCCTGGGTCCAAAGCCATGGCTGTCACTCGAGACACTGGCGCCGGCGCTGACGTTGAGACGGGAGGGGCATTGAGCCCTTGAGTCAAATGCAGTTGTGACAGTGTCGGTAAACAGTATATAGCTTGATATGGTCCTGGTGAAATCGCGAGGTCCTAGCACGCTGCGTGGTGTAGTAGCAACACAGCAACCAATCAGAAAGCCTTTGTCGCATCATGTCACATGTCGCATCACTGGTTTTGTGATACTGACATTGCCTGCTTTCGGAAGGCGAGGAAAATTTTGAAATCGTGGTCTTTGCTTAGACGCGGTTCACAACCATTCCATGGCAGCCTGTCACAGGCAGCCTGTCTAAACAGTGAGACCTTTTCAGATGTCAAGGACCACACTTTGGTGGACAACTCCATGAAACTAAAGCTATGAAATCTCAAACATTCTTAAATCGGCCCAACGAATTTTGCTGCTTCTAAGTGTGATTTATTCACCAACAAGCAAGTCTGCAGGGAACTGCATCTGCTTTCAGCATCCTTTCAATGGTGCAAAACCTATCTTGTGTTGTTCCTTGTCAAAAACCGTGTAGTACGCCTCGAGCTGGGCTTGCAAAGCAGAGTGTCGTTTGAGGATGGGAGTGTGCTTGCTTGGGCACGTTTCAAACTTGAACAACTGCATTGGTGCATATGTTCCCAGCCTCTAAAAGTGGCTGACCCAGAATGAAGTCTGGAATCTCCCCCAGGCCTGCAAAGCAAAACAATGTTTCATTCATGGCAACTTGTGCAAGGTCTTTGATGGCATTGAATGGCATTCAATTAACAAAGACATTTCTTTCCAACAAAAATTCCGATCAGGCAAAGGAGCAACTATTGAATGCAAGCCTGGCCTTCGTTGAGAGCTCCAGAGGATCTCAGGGCACAAATTCTGCTGGTGTATTTATTTGATGTCAAATCCGCCCCTATAGACAGGTGGTGAGGCGTGTTCATCCAGATGGCATAGTTGGCTGTAGCTTTTGCTAGGGGAGTCTGGAGAATGTGGGTTTTATCAACGTGTTTCCAAGAAGGCAAACCGCAAATGGCATTGACAAGAGATGGACCATCATCCCCCAAACTTGGCTGAACCTGTGCTTCAGGTAGGGCCGAAATGGTGATGGGACACAAGGGACACCGACGGTCGCAAGTGCATGGTTAAGGGGGAAAAGAGCCTCAGAAGCAACAATGCTTTTAGAGGGAAAGTGCTTTTGCAGGAAGGAGGGCAAAAGCAGAAAATTGTGGTAACTTTCACCTTTTACGTTTTTGTCGTGTATTCTGGAGGTGGTTGGAAAGGCCGGGGCCAAAAATCTGAAGTAGATGTGGTCTGCGTTCTTGCTTGGTGATCTCTCATGCCCCGTTCGGCTCGAATGGGCCCAGGGTTTTGTTGTAAGCATCACGACGCTTTGGGGAACATGCGTGTACCGCGTGTACCGTATAATGGATACCTGTTTGGCATAACAAGGTGTTTATCTATAGCTTCTGTTCGTGAGAGGCAAAATCAATTCAAAGCTGAGTTTGGAGGGGTGGAGAATTTCCAAAAATATTGGCACCCCTGAGGCCATCATGTTTTCGCCGCCATGATGTGCTGATGTTCTGCAGCTCCGGAAACGGCTGTAAAGAATGGTCAAAAAAATGGGCACTGCTTAGAGCAGAAACAATGCTGGTCATGGGTTTCACCGAGTTACTCAAAGAGCCTCGTAGGTATTTTTGGGAATACATGCTCAAAAAATGGACAAAACCATTTTGATCATTTTTGTGTAAACTCTGAACATTAGGCACCATTTCACACTGAAGTGTATGCTTTATTTCGTTTCATTCCTTCATCCTTTCCCTCCTTCGTTTCTTGTCTCCCATTCTCATGATGTTTCCATTTTTTGCTGGTGCCCTTTAATTGTTCCCTTCATACGTATCCCAGTGTGCAGGCAGGGCCAGACTTTTACTCCAGAATGTAAATGTTTTGAAGATGTTTTCAGGGGGACAAAATGGCATTGACAACAGATTTGGGCGCGAATTTCCGGTTCATGTCTGGAAAAAAATTGCCCAACACGTTTGCTCAAGTTAAAATTGTGTCTGAGGTAGGGCCAAAGGGGTCTGCCGGGCACGGGTGATGGAATATAAGGCGGCACCGAAGGGAACTGCAGTGCAGAAGTCACCCGCGAAGCGGCAGGAATAATTGCAAGTTTCATGTTTGGCACCATGTCGCGCCTGATATAAAGAGTTCTACAACTAGCTCCAGGGTCAAGCCTCAATGGCAGAAGCTAATGACACCAAGCGACTTGGTAAACTAAGCACTAAGCACCGTGCTGAAAATATGTGCTGGGCGGAATCCGTAAATCTAGGCTCTGGCTTTCGTGTGCCTCAGCCCAAAGAATTTGAGTCCATTGAAGATGACAAGTTTGTGCCTTGAAAGACCTGAAATATCAAATCCAAAAACAAAGCCGTGAACTGTTGACATCCACATCAACTATCATGGACAAGAGTGTTTGCTTACACGACAAGTCCGGCAAGTTGTCCAACTTATTGCAGCAGGGGTGCTGAAGCAAGGCGAACAATCAAATCTGGAAATAGATCGAGTTCAAGCCTTCATTGTGCAAGACTTCGGCAGGTGGCACATGTCAAATGAATATGAAATGAATATGAAATGTGTAAAAGCATGCCAACTAAGCCCAGTCGTCTTCACATCACACGTTTGGATACGTTGTAGATGCAGATCAAAGGTATTTTTCATTCTAAGAAATTTCAGAACACCTTCGCTTTGGGGCCAAAGTCTTGAGGCTCTGACTGCGACAAGCATGAGCTCCGGAGCTGCCAACATCTGGCGACCTCTTCATATTGTTTCTTGATGCACAAGTCAGTGAAGTATTGCCCTAAATGTTAAGTCGTTGAGTCTCTTGAAATTGATTTCATTTGATTTCTGATGTGTAAATGCATGTTGATACCTGGATATACCTGTTTTGTTGTGTGATCAATTAAGACAAGCCGCCTGATTCAAAGACTTCAAGATTTTCTTGAAGATATCTTGGGGCAAAATCAGCCTTTGGAGGGCAGAAAAACTGAGAGGGGTGAGTATGCCAATGCCAACATAGTATATGACAGAAACCAAATCAATTGTTTCGGCTCACGAGGTAAGCTTCCAGCGAAGACGTTCCGCTATCCACAATGCCTGTGCACCTGTCAGGAACTCCATAGAACTCCACATGGCGTCCAGAAATTCCCATGACCTCTTGGACGAAGATTTCCCTCGGAAAATGTTCTTAAACCAATCGATGATGTCATTGAAACCTCAAGGCCAGCTGCAAGACTGCAAACAATAGCTTGTAACATCCACAATAAATTTTAGCGAAGACATGCCGCAAACCATGAATATCAAGGAAACACGAGAAGTGGGCGGCACCAGCCACAAGTTACGCAAGACACAAGCTCGGACCCCGGCTCCAGGCGGCCTTTGCAGCCTTAGAATGAAACGTAAAGTCGGCAAACTCGGCACCATGGCACTCTACGTGTTTTGAAGTCTTCGGCACTTTACCAGGACGCTGCAAGCACGGACTTTTTCTGAGGGACTAGCATTGCTCTTGCTCTCATTGAACCCAAACGGCTGACGCGCGGTGTTTTCCTTAGAGCTGGGTCCGAAGCATTTTGAAGAAACATCTTGCTGACGAATTAGAAACTTGGAAAAACACACATCACCTTTGATGTCAATCCAAGGATTCAATGGGCTGAGGCCAACACTCTAGCTTTGAAGTGCTGCACAAAACTTGGCTGGCTATGCTCTGCCAGACACTGCCCAAAGTAGTTGCAGTAGCCAGCCTGCACAAGTTGAAAGAGGTCAAACACAATGTACAGTAGACTGCTGTTAGTTCAATGGATGCGCATTAACTGCAAACAGCCTTGCAGTGGCAAGTCAGCGAGTCCACGTTGCACATGGATGAAGGATCCTGAAATTTCTGCACTTTTTCAAAGGATTTTAGAGCTATTCTGAAACACATGTGAAAGTCATCGCCATTGAGCAACCACGAACTACAAGTTGGCAGCTTGCCACATTTGGAAGTTACAGTTGATTGCCTCAGGATTTCGTGAAGCCCATTCACAATCCGAACCCCAATGAATCCGTCCTCGCACTCAGACATGATACAGCTACCTTAAACCGCTCATCACAGGCAACCAGCAACTTGGAAGGAATGAAGGACTGGCTGAGACATGGCCAGATCCAAGGAATTGGCCGACTGGATCGGAAGAGCATGCCTGAACATCCAGAATGTCAGCAATGACACACCGTGTCTTCCATTTGCTTATCAATCACTTGAATCATGTCAATGCTACAATTGACATATTTGGGCTAGGAAGTGACAGTTGAAGTGTCGCGTGAGTCAGCACCCTTTTTTTTCCGCAAAGCATGTTGCTGCTGAAGGCCAGGCACTGTACCTGAAGTTGCAAATGAGATGTTCTAAACAATATGAACACCGAGTACGAGCACCCAAAATGGAGTTTACAAATGTTTTGCAAAGAAAAAAGGGAGGGTGCACCCCCAGGTTTGGAGCAGTCCCAAATCAGGCATCAACAGAACATGTTTGGAATGGTGCTCTCAGATTACACTCTGCTATTTGGTGGGTTCGTTCTAAAAAAAGAACAAACTCAACCTTGAACAACCCATTCTGTACAGTGTTTTTTTCCTCTATTCTGGGGACCCTGAACCTATAAAAACGGTTGTCATCAAAATCAGCACATTTTTGAGGGTGGGCTCATGAGTCTATAGCATCGGTTGTTTGATAAGTTGGAAATTGTACAGAATCTGAACCATCAAAGAAGCATTCTGAAAAGCCGTCTTTCGTCGGCATTTTGTCATCTTCACATCCACAAGTCATAATGTCGGGATGAGTTGCCATCTTTGTGTACTGACAAGTTCATAGACTGCTTGTTATCTTTTTCTGAAGATGACCTTGGTTTTTCCAATTTTCATGAAACACCACAAATGAACTGTGCATGCCTTCAATTCACAGCTGAGTCGCGCTTCACAGTCGAGCCAAGTAGTCTTGACACGCGCTGCTGTCGCCAGTTCCACCTGTGTCCTCGCTGACGAGGGCTCCTTAAATTTCAGTGCAAAACACAAAAATAATTTCAAGTCACTTGATTAAAACACTTGCTGTTTCTTGTGAGCGTGGATGTCTTATGAATTCTTATGATGTCTTGTGCTACACTTCTATGCATTTGGTGTTGTGGTTTTGGATGTTCTTTGAGACAGGGAGCATCGTTAGGCAAGGCCTTGTTGACACCTCAACCTGGCACCAGGCATTCTCTGGGAGAGGTTGACACCGAATGAACATGAGAAACTGAATCAATAGATCTCACCAATTTACACATCATAAATCTTAACTTATAAAACAAATGTTAAAAAAGGAATTGATATACTTCTTCTTTTTGCATACGTAGCATTAATAGGTCTGCATTGTTGCAAAGCTCTGAGCAAAGAACCATCCAGCATTGACTGTGTTGCGTCGACTGCCCATGCATGGTGACAAATTTGGACAATTGGATCTGAGTACCTCAGCCACACGACATCACATGACTGGTCACATTCTGACATGACTGGAGGCCACTCGCCACCACAAAAGCATCGTCAAAATGCAGCCACTGAAAACCCAGTCGAGGATCTCTGAACATCTCGAGGCCTCAGACACAAGAAATTTCATGGGCACCGGCAAAAGCGAGGGAAAATCCGGGTTTCCGCTGAGATAGAAACTGAGGAGATGTGATGTGAGCTCCTCCTTGCCGTTGACCCAGTTCCTTTATGCTTGATCAACCGGCGCAGCACATCATGCAGTATCTACAACTAGAGTCTCAGAAATCTACAATTCAATTCCACAAAAGTATGCAAGAGTCCTTTGCACTGAAGTCTTCAGCATCTTCCAGTCCAGGTTGCAATTGATCACTGTTCTCATCGTCGTCTCCTCAACTGGTGGGGCTGTGACTGCCATTGGAGATGGGTCAACAGCTGACTTGCAACAGTCTTCTAACAAAGGAGAGGTTGAAGCTCCTTGGCACGAATACATGGAAGGCTGAAAGGTGCTATCCTCAAGCCAGTCCTTAGCAATGAACAACAAAAACAAGAGGGGCTTAGCATCTGTGTCTTTCACATGTGTTGCGTTGGCTCTCAAGTGTTACGGTGGTGCGTCTCCAATTGCTGGGAATCTCGCGAAAGTTTCTTGATGTTTAATTGACAGGGCTTTCAAATGGAATCAAATGGACCTCATGTTGAAATTTGCCATACACCATGCAGAAACGCTGAAATGCTCAAAGTTGGAAGGATGTCCAAAAAAACATGCCTCTGTGTGCGTGCTGATTACTGCAGCTCAAGTTTCGATGTCATCTTCATGCTCAAGGAGCGCCATCTCTTCCTTTGCCAAAACGCTGTAGCATTGAGGTGATAGACACATGCATCAATACCCGTCCACTCAACACAATAAAACAGGGCACAAGTTAGACATCTGACAAGTTGAAAATAAAAAATGGAAAGAAAGCAGTCCAAGCAGCCGGTGTACACATTGACATGCGGGGACCATTTGGATGGTCCCAGCGAACTAGAAATGCACCATAGTCGAGGAGACGCCTGTTTTGACAATTTGTCACAAGCATCGTGAGAACCGTAAGCCAAAAGCCCAAAACAATCACAAGCATCATGCAGATCAAAAAGAATAGAAAACGTGGCTATACGGCTGTAGCAACCAAGCGGACAAGCGAAACCCCAGGGCAAATCCAACCTGACCACTCCAACTTGCCATTCCCACGTGTCTGGGTACAGTGCCTCCACCCTGTGTCAGAAAGTTGTCAGAGCTGCATGTCCAAGGGAGTTCAAGCAATTCACAGTCCAGCCTGTCTCCGACTGAGTAGTCTCGAAAAATACCTTTCAAGTCCTTCCGTCAGTAGGGGTTTGAACCATTCGACACCAGTTTCTATACGACGATCTTATCTGCCTACGTGTCAGAATCAGCACGGGCACATGAACAAAGTGAAATGATGATTGCTTTTCCAATTCAAAATGATTTCCAAGTGTTTTCCAACACCGGAGAAAGCTTCACTCTCAGTCCTCTGAGACGCAGCGGCTCGTACGCCGACCACGTGCTCCCTCCCATTGCACTTCGAAAGTACCTTGGTTCTGAACTGAAAAACTTAGCTCTGGGCTTGCCGCAGAAGCAGCTCAGGTAGAATCGGAAAAAAGACAGACTGCTGCATAGTACTGCTACTGCTGTATAGTAGTGCTACTAACCATGAATACAATAGATTTTACGTTCCTGTCAGAACTTTGATTTGTAGAAAGTTCAACAATGCAGGGTTTTGGAAATCTGCACTGTCCTTCCAAATAGAATCTGTTGCTAAGATCTGCTGAGGATACCATCTGAATGGACTTCCCCAACAACAGCAGGAAGCATCTCCTAGGTGCAAAGGACGGAACAGAAAGTGTCTGATGCCACAAAATGATCCGGGTGTCCGCGTTTCAATGCCGATCTAAAATCCTCAATTGTATATCTGGAACGAGATTGATCAATTGAACAAAAGAGGTGCTTGTTGATGTTGAAATGCTTATCTGATTATCTGATTATCTGTCTTCGACTGGCATGCACATGGCGTACGTTTGTTGGATCACAAAAGAGGCCGCTCGCAAGAGAATGCTGTGATATCTTGAAGAGGTTTTCCATGGCTCTCCAGCAGTGATCACATTGCAGCTGAATGCTACTGTAACAACCGAAGACACATTTTTGCAATCCAGACACGCCAGTTTCAGACCTTGCATCTACCCTGTCTCCGACCTGATAGTCGCTGAAAGAGCGCACATGTTTCCTCGCAAGGCGTCAAAAGGCCACGGCTCATCATAGCACCAACGTGGAAGCATCTACCAGGAACAACAACAGCAAACATGCTCAAATCCGCCCAAGCGTCATGTATCTGGGTCTACAAACACTTGTCTCTGGTGAATCTCCGGGCTCATCCCAACGAATCACGTAGGAGCCGTGGCAACACCTCTCCTGCAAGGGGAGCACCGCACGCAGTTTAATGTATGTTTCTGTTTATGTACAGTATTGGTTGGTTTTTTGGAGGATGTCATTTTCCTATATTTTCCTAATCATTGCAAACTTATGCAAACTTTAGGTCCTTTGCCAAGACTCAAGTTTGAATCCGCAGTGGCTGTGTGTCAAGTCAATCCTAACAAAGTTCCGAAGGTTTGCCAAGTTGCCAGTGGCTGTGGCCGATTTGCTGTGAACAATGTTGTCTTTGGCGTTGCTTGTTCTTTTGCTCTCACACTTGCCCTTGCATTTGCTGCTGTTGCTGCTCTTGCTCTTGCTCTTGCTCTTGCTCTTGCTCTTGCTCTTGCTCTTGCTCTTGCTCTTGCTCTTGCTCTTGCTCTTGCTCTTGCTCTTGCTCTTGCTCTTGCTCTTGCTCTTGCTCTTGCTCTTGCTCTTGCTCTTGCTCTTGCTCTTGCTCTTGCTCTTGCTCTTGCTCTTGCTCTTGCTCTTGCTCTTGCTCTGCTCTTGCTCTGCTCTGCTCTGCTCTGCTCTGCTCTGCTCTGCTCTGCTCTGCTCTGCTCTGCTCTCGTCTCGTCGCTCGTACGTCTGCTCTGCTTCTGCTCTNTGCTCTTGTCTCTTGCTCTTGCTCTTGCTCTTGCTCTTGCTCTTGCTCTTGCTCTTGCTCTTGCTCTTGCTCTTGCTCTTGCTCTTGCTCTTGCTCTTGCTCTTGCTCTTGCTCTTGCTCTTGCTCTTGCTCTTGCTCTTGCTCTTGCTCTTGCTCTTGCTCTTGCTCTTGCTCTTGCTCTTGCTCTTGCTCTTGCTCTTGCTCTTGCTCTTGCTCTTGCTCTTGCTCTTGCTCTTGCTCTTGCTCTTGCTCTTGCTCTTGCTCTTGCTCTTGCTCTTGCTCTCTCTCTCTCTCTCTGTCTTTTTCTTGTTCTCTTTCTTGTTCTCTTTATCTTTCTTGTTCTTGCTGTTGTCCTGTCCCCTTTTCATGTCTTTTTCCGTATTGACGTCACTTGGCTCTATCGAAGCCAGCCTGAAATTCTGTCCTGCACCACACCACTGTACCAAATCAGGTCTTCCTCACACATCGCCTCAATCAAATCTCCAGAACGGTAGTCGTCTGCAACTTCCACCATCCTTGATGAACGAATGGCTTCGCAAGTGGCATCAAGTGACAAGTAACCCCCACCCTAAATCATCCTTGCTCCTCCCTTGTTGACTGGGGGAAACACATCATTACAGGAGGGACCGAGGGGCAAGCATGCATGGTTTACCAAACAGCGGCAAGCTATGGGTATCACCATGCTGGCAGGAGTCCGAATGTGCTCTGGAGGGCAAACAGAAAGTTCAGGCCCTCCATCAGGATCATCCCAACGAACAACAAAGCTGCTGCCTTGGTCCTGCCGATGCGATGATTTGAGATTCCAAAGAGCCTGCTACCATTGTGAATTTGGGGTGTTTCTAACACCACACTTGCAAGTCCTGCACAACGGTCGCGTTGTACCACTCGTAGTCGTCTTCAAACAACGCCACCACCAAGTCTCCTGAAGCAAAAAAACACTTAGCAGCGAAAAAGAAATTAACTGCAAACAATTTCATACGAGTTCATGGATTCATGGGCTGTTTCCCTGCCTGGCTTGTAAGATAAGCGAAGCGTTCTCACATCTTCCAAGTCGCAAACGGACACGTCAGGCCATCCATCTGGATCATCCCAACGGATCTTGACAGTGCCGTTCGGGAACTCCTTTTCAGGCATAGTGCCACAATGGTCCCAAGTAGATACCCGAAGTACAAGGACACCTGTAAAATGCATTTTAGATATGGCCTTTTACCCTTTTACGTTCCGCCAAAAGAGCTGGTCAGCTGGTCCTCTTCGACGATTGCAGCATACCAATTGAGATCCTCTTCCCAAAGTGCTTCGACCCTCTTCCCAACTTCAAGGGAAGCGGCTTCACCTTTGGCCACTGCTGTTTGGCAGCAGCGGTGGACACTTCGCTTCAATCCTTTCCTTGGCTCAAGTCACAAGGGACTCCCAAGCCAAAAGGGCATAATTTGCTACACATTATCCTATTCCTTAAACTGGGTAACCTGGGTGAGGGATTCCACCCACTGAAGCAAAAAACTAGGATGAATATGTGGCATTGACAAAGTCAGAGCCAACAACATGCAATGATGGATCGGGCGTTGATATGCAAACTTCATCATCCTTTAACACTCTTTCTCTTAGCTGGGGGATCTTTCAAGGGTTCTTTCTTCTTTCACCTGTCTCCGAGGAGCTAGGAACCTGACGACTTTAGGCCTACTTCCTGTTCCAGGGAAAAATCTGTTTCCAATGTCATTCCCTGATGTTCTCTACCTGGAGTAGGACCAGTTTATAAGGTAGGTAAAGGATGCTTGGACCATGGAGAACGACAAAGTATTTTATCATAATGATGATGAGCAAAAGATAGCAATGAAATAATACTGAGTAATGACAACAATATATTCAGAAATACGTGGACTGACGAAGGTCCGAGATGGGCCCATCAACATGGTGTCTCACAAGGCGGTGATGGAAAAAAGAAAACCACCAAAACCACCAAAACCACCACACCACCACCACCACCACCACAACAACAACAACAACAACAGTTTGAGAATCATTGACAATGCAACTTCTAGCATGTCTTTAAAAAATCTCGCCAAGACTCTTTGAGGATTTGGCGAGTTTCTGTGTCATGAATCCCAAGTGTGGAAGCCAAAGAAAGCACAAAATCGCAGTCAAAGACAAAAAGGTCAACCCTTTTCGTCGGTCAGAGGAGAGCCATTTGCGTCTCATATCTCGCGTCAGTGGTCTCCATGATGGCAATGTCACAAGCGAGTTGTCACAAAGTGCTGTTTGCTCCCAAGCTGTTCTACGAACGACAGGCTGTTCTACAAACAATACTGTTGTCACGAAAACAATACTGTTGTCACGAGTACAATGTGGAATGTGGAATATGGAAATTCTAACAACAAAAATGCATTAAAAAAATATTGCATTTTGTTGGGGTACTGAGAAGTGGAGTTGCAGCCCTCGGTGCTCTTTGAATCTCTTTGATGCTAGCTTTGAGCTTGGCAACAAATGCCCATTGCCATGAGTGCAATCTCTCCCCTGCTATCAGAGTCGAAATGCTCTGGCCGAGTCTATCAAGTCAACATCAGTCTCGAAGCTTTGATTCTAAAAAAATTGAACGTTAAGAAAACACGGCATTGCGTGGCATTGCATGTTGCCAGTACGCCTGGGTGCCAGCTTGAAGGTCATCGAGGTCATCCATGTCTTCTGCTGAAGCATCTTCATCTTCGAAACCAACGAGGAAGACTTTCTGAACTTGGATGCAGAACCACCTGCTCAACACAGGAAAAGCGTTTATGTAACACATAACGGTCAATTTGACAAGAAATCATGACATGTTCGTACATGTTCTATACACTTGTTCTGATGTTTTACACTTGCAGTATGACATTCGAGAGTTCGAGACGTTGCAAAACATCAGTCCGTCGGGCGCACTTCTCCATTGTGATGGGCGTGTACCTCATTGATTCACTTCCAATGAAACCATCACTTCAAGCTGTGTGTTATTTGCATGTCACTTGCTCTGATCATCCACCATCCATCCGCATTCCAAGAAAATCCTTGCTGAGAGCAAAGCACAAAGTCTTCTTCGCGGTACAGCTCTTGGTCCCACTGCGTCCAGGGTGGGCAGAATCAGAACTGGTACTGTGAAGCTGAAGCAAGAGTGAACTACATTGAAAAACATGCACAAAAATTAACCATTGATAAAAACATCAATCATATCATCTCATATCAATCAAAGCTTCAAGCCGCTTCAAGCCGTCGAGTTCCCAAATCCTGCTCAGCGCACCCCTCCCAAGGTCAAGCTGCCGGTGCCCCGGTTCAAGCCGCTCCAAGGGCAGCACCTTCAAAATGCAAACATTCGAAGCGAGCTATCCTTTGACATCTTTGACATTGCAGATCTTCGTTGTTTTCCGTGATTTTTTCATGGGAATTTGCACGACTGCTTGTGACAGGCCAAATTTGAGGTCGTTGCTGCATTGCAAAGACATCGCGGATTCCTGCTGCGGCCTCATAGTAAGGGATCTGCGACAATAGTCTCTTAAGTGAGGGACGTGCACAGAAAGGTATCGCATTCCGATTTCCCAGTCTTCCGCTTTCCATATCTCCATATTATGTCATTGTTTGCCGTAAAGTTTATAGACCAACAGCTCGAAGTAGGCAGTTTCATGCGCTCTTGGGCTATCGCGACCACAGAATCCCACAAGGACTTCTGGAGGCCTGGCACACTTCCGACTCCGACCAAATCAACACATTTTCTCTTGCATTCCCTCAACTCCCTGTTTGGAATCCTCAAGGAGCCCTTGCTACATCTGCTATCTTGACAGGAACCTGTATATGATGTATATTGATTTATTGATATCATCTAGCTGATAATATCACATCCAGGTACAAAAGTATCTTACTACGAGTACATAGTCACTGGCCGTCGTCATCATCATCATCATCATCATCATCAGCTCTTTGAGTCCCAGCTCACTGTCCGACCTCGAGGCAACAACGATGGATAGGCCATTCCAATGATGCCGCGAGAAACAAACCCGCCCCTGTCAAAGCTGCAGCTTGGACTTGAAAGGGAACTTTTTTGGGGCATCATTCTGCTACATTCTGCTCTCCTCTCAAAGACCAACAAATCTGTACAAAATATCGTGTTCATTCGTCGGCTGTCTCAATATCTTCAAATTCTTGTCTGTGATAGTCAGAAATACCCTGCAATTCGCCAGTCACACGGTATAGAAGTGCATTCTGTCAAGAAATTGTTCTGCGCCTGGTCGCAGGCACAAAGTTCGGTGGCTGTCTTCAAATTTCAAAGTCTGCCACTCATCTGCAACTCTGAGATCGGAACGAAAATGCCAGCAAAGCCAATCTGTCCAGCCTTAGATGCTGGATATGTTGGATAGGCTTGCCATGTAGGCTTGCTATGCTTGCCTTTCTTGCATGTCCTCTTTGACATTCTTTGACTGCATTGAGGTTGAAACTGGCAAGCCTGCCACTGTGACCTGCGCAAACTATGCTGACTTCGATCTTGCCTTGCTCGTTGAGTTCACGTCTAAATCCTCCAGACATTATGAGGCCTCTGGCCCATAGCAAACCCGGCCAGTCCTTTGGTGGATCAATTTGCCGGATTGCTCCACGTAGCCAAATCATTGCTCAAGAGTGCACAGTTGATGCAACTGCCATGAGCACAGCGTAGCTGGCAAGCTTTTCACCACAACAGCTGAGATCCATACCAGTTTGCACTACCATAGCGAGCTTCGATCGGTCGTCCTGGACTGTTGAAGCAAGGAACTTTGCACTGGATGCACATGTACACACATGTCTCTTCTCAAAAGCGCCTCTGCAATCCCCAGTGTAGAACTCACATCCAGCAACGGGGCGAGCTGGAATCGCAAATGTCCTGGCAAAAACTCGTGTCCATCTCAATGCAGCACTCAGCCAAGCTCAAATCTAAGACCCTGACGAAGAGCCCGTGTCAACAATAACTGGGAAACTCTCTGCGCCCACCACAACCTGATGACTACTGAAAGGCAAACTGTGCCAAGTCGATAGCTTCAGCACACAGTAAATTGTGTTTATGTTGTACTGTAAGCATATATATATATACACATAATGAAGGTTGGGCCAAATAAAGGTTCCCCGCCGTAACTCCCCTTTTGCAACTCTTTGTCGAACCTTTCGTGAATGTATCCTGTGGACTTCCATTATGTGAGACCTTTCATGGGTTCTCCCTCAGCTCTCATATATACGTGAAAGTTGCACTAGCACCACAGTGTGAACTACATATATACATGGCTACACATGGCCATACACAAGCGAATCGCAAGAGCTGTTGCAATTCCTGTTGTCAGCATTTCGCCTCAACAGCAAAGTCAGACCAAGCAGAGCCCGTCAGGGCACCTGAAAAGGTGTAGAAAAAACGCGTAGAGTTGACTTAGAACGCGTAGTTTGTCAAACATGTTCCAAGTGACTAGCAACATCATATCAACATCTATAAACTCGTCTAATTTTGCCGGAGGAAAGATGAGGATGATTGTTTAATGATTTGAACGATTGTAGATCTCTTGCAATGATTCTAGATCTTGTGCAGGTTCAAGCTAAGCCAGGGAGACGTGTTGTGCCACGCGGCTCACGGCGTGATTGCAGCCGGGGGAGCTTCTTCAGACCTGAAACGCCAGCACACGGAGGAGCGTTTCCCGGCAACGTAGCAGCTGTCAAAAGCAACTCCAAGGTCCGGGCTGAGTTTTGTAGGCAAAGGGCCTCTTGGATCCTTTCTCTATCTTTCTTCTCACAATCTCTGGCCAGATGTCTATTTGAGAGACATGCACAAACTTTGTCACTATCACACAGGACATAAACACAACACAGCGCAGCACTTCGCACGGCACGAAGCACAGAGCAAAGCGAGCAGAACTGAAAGCACTGAGAGCACCGAGACAGCATTGAAGCAGATTTCATCGCAGGCGTTGCTTTCAAGCAACTGCATGTTTTGCAAGCATCGCAAGCACAATGCTTTCGTGACGTGTTGTCTTTCGTGGCAGGCAAAGTGCTTCAGACAGGGTGGACACTTTTCTTCGCATACTGCATGACGTATGGCATGGCCCTCTTCACAGTAGGTTTGAGAATTTGACTGACTTCACATCGATTTTGCATGGAAGGCACCCTCCATTGTTCATGGTGATCTTGTAGGCAAAAGTGCTGGAGGAGAGTGTAGTGTTGTTGGAGGAACATGTTGTAAAAAAGCGTTCTTATTAGAGTGTACCAGGGTTGAAGAAGTCTTCGAGTCGAAAGACCTCAAGAGACAGGTGCTGAGAGATGTGAACACGAAGCAGCATCAGAAGAGAAAGCGATGGTGAGCAAGACCCATGCCGAGAGGCGAGAGGGAGGACAGAGATGCGAAGAGAGTGCATCAGGTGTGCATCAGATCATTTCACTTCGCATCTGCATCAAATACCACGCTTCGCACATCACAGATCACGCTCAGTACATTGCATCAAACGCCACACTCCACATTGACATCACATCACATCAGTGGATGAGCAGTTTGAGGAAAATCCCAGAAAGAGAAAGGCATCAAAAAATAGGCGTCAAGAGAAATGGAAGACAGAAGTGTGAAGATGCAAAGATGTCGATGGAAGGACGTGAAGAGAATGCCAAGACAAAGAGATGTCTTAACAAAAACGGATTGTTAGGAGCATCGTGGCACACAAATCAGCTTTTCCAACGCAGGGTGTCCATAGGCACATGTTTTCTCTTGCCAGGCTTGCCCAGGTGTATACTTTTAAAGCTGATGACTTGAGGAGGATAGCTAGCTTTTGCTACAAATAGCATCTCAGGAGGCACGAAATCACACTAGAATCCAAATGGGAATAACGTGCAACGGCAACGTTTCAATCTTCAAGAGCTGTCAGTGTCAGAGTCACATTTGCATACATTCTCTAGATCTCCCAAGCTCTACTTCTGATGTCCTCGGAGCTTCTCTTGCGGGCAGTTCTTTGAAGTGCAACAAGGGCCTCAAGCAGCACAGAAAAGAGTCATACTCAGTGGAAGAGCAAGTGAAACATTGTGACCACGAAATCTCTTTTTTGCGAAATGAACTGAGGACTTTGCTTCGACAGAGATGTGCCCCTCAGGATGGGAATCCAATAAGCAGTCAATCTCCAAGTCGGGAGACCTTGAGAAGAACTCTGTCGGAAGGTAAGGGCCATACATCGTCAGGCCGACGCATGGTTTCTTCATCGTGATTAATTAGATACAACATCGCCAATATCATATCATATCACATCATATCACATCATATCACATCACATCACATCACATCATATCATATCATATCATATTGATATCAGGCATATATATCATATAAATCATATATCAACTATACAACATACAATTACTGTATAGATATACATATATTATATATATACATGGTATATACATCTATCTATGAATAAGGGTTTATACAATGCATGATGTTGTCATATGTATCATCGTTTTTTCAATGATTGTCACAGATGTCATATATAGCATTGTAGCTTGTATATCTATAGTAGTATACCGCGCATATAATCTTATTTAAGATACATGTTTGCAGTTTTTCGCTTCACTGTGTTTGCAAAGGGACACAACCAGTCCCATATTTAGCTTGAGAATCAAGGCTAGGTGTCAATACTGCATTTGCTGGGTTCCCCCGCCCATGGCAAATGTCATCTCCTCCAGCATCTTTCCTTGACAATGTACATGTATTGTTCCACGAGCTCCAAAATTTGTTGCCATCCAACACAGTGCTAGCCGCTACTGGGCCATTCACCAAAGGGAGGAGTATAGAACATATCTGACCAGGAGGCCTTCCAGCGATACATACACATACCGTAACCCAGGTTTGAGGATGGTCGCACCGAAACAAGAGCCACGGTGACAAGTCTTGCCCTTGAACGCAACGTACAAAATGTGCAAATTGTCGCACAGGCTCTTTTTGCTTTTTGCTTTCAAACGCCGGGAGATCTTCATAGTTCTGCTCACCACGGCAAGAGTTCTGTTGCTCTTTCCGCGGATCAGAAATCGAGAGACAGTATGGAAGCTCAAACAAATCCATGGTGAAGTTTCCTTGTCCCAAAAGACAGGAAATCATAAACCAATCCTGTTCTCTGCTGTGAGATCCAGCTCTGAAACAACAAAACAACTCACTTGGGCTTGAGCTTAGAATGTCTGGATGCTTTGTTTGAGCAAAGTTGGATCGCCTTGTGGATGTGTGTCAGCAGCGATTCACTTTGCCTGCAAGTGCATTGGCATCCGCACCCATCATCTGTCCTTGACAAAAGATGGTGGTCAAGAAAATAAGAGCAGCATTGACAACGTTTACACTGTCCTGCCGATCTACTGGTCCATACTGGTCTTATTTTCTAGTGCCTGATGCTTCCTTCCTGCCAAGGATTGGGACATTACCATCTCTAAATCTGTCACTGTCTGTGCCATTTCTTTTTTGAAGTCAATTATTGCCGCTATTGAGTTTATGAACAGGACCTGCAATCTGGTTCGTTGTAGCAAGCGGTACTTAGTGGCATAGCTGGACTACTTTCATGACGGCATCAATTCCAAGCATCTTTTGAGGAGCATTGCGAAGAGCTTGATCGTCTTCAGAGCCCGAAATGTCGATCTCAGCGTGACCCTCAAGCCTTTCCAACTCGCCTAACTCACCATGAGCAGGACAAGGCTTGTCAGGGCGAGGCACTGGAGGATCACAAGGACGAAGATCACTAACCAATTTCAAAAGCTTGGTTCTTCTGCCTAGAATTCCCTCCGAAGCTGCTGGCAGTTGATGCTTCCTCTTTCTGTTGTTCTGACAGGGGAAAGCAAGCCGTGCAATTGTAGGCGTCTTGAATGACTTGTCAATAGCATCCATGGCCCAAATCATCACGACCCAATCGTCCACAGCAGCCTGTGGATCTGTTCTGGATGGAGTCGCCAGTTCCAATCGCTTTGAGACGGCAAAGCGAGTCCGGAAGGCGAAGGAAATTTTACTGTCGAAGCTGTGCACGCTTAGAGTCTTGCTAATGGCAGTTTGCAAGTCCGTAGCCCGTAGCTTTACAAAGTCATAGCAAGTGTTGCGACAACGATCATATCGTTGAGCACGACACAACGATCTCATGATGATCAGAGTGCCAATTGCGGCAACTGCCATGGACAGATCCCGGCAGGAACGCGCTTGGACATACAAACCTTCGTACAAGTGGACCTCGGAGTATCAAGGGAATCTGAACAACAAGGAAGAGTTGAAATTTGAAAGGAGTCAAATTGCTGCAATCTGTTGTGTCGATATGTATACACTGATCATATCAAATCATATCATCACATGCATAGCCTAGCGTTCTGCGTGAGACAAAAGCTCAGTGCGGGACACAGGGCCTGAAGCTTCTAATTCCCTTCAGTCTCCGGTTAGAACAAAGGCTTCGCTCTGAAACCAAACCACGGCGTTGGCTCTGAGTTCCTTCTTCCATGGTGCCAGAAGTCCTCCGGCTGGTAGAGAACTGTCATGAGTGTCTTACAAGCACCGCACAACATCAGGATGCAATGGAAGCATTGAGAAGCAAACAAGAAAACGGCCATACCAGCACTAGCATCAGCGCCACGCGCAGGAATACTACCACCATCATCATGATCATCCCCATCATAGTCACCATCACCATTAGAACCATTTTCACCATGCAAACACAACCACAACCACAACAACAACAACAACAACAACAACAACAACAACTACAACTACAACTACAACTACAACTACTACTACTACTACTACTACTACTACTACTACTACTATAGCTATACTGTTGCTAGCAAAGGAAGGTGTGGAGGCGTTGCTGGGATGACACTCGACAGTCTTGGCTGATTCCTTTTACAAAGCAATGGAAGTACATCTCTGAGAAACATGACAGGCAATCTGAGTTGTAGGACTATAGCCTATGGTTCGTTCAGGTCTCCCAAGCTCAAAAACCAGCTGGCAAATCTTCAAGGTTCTTCAAGCATTCTGTTCGACAGCTCTGACCTGGGAGTCTCCTCTATTTGTTGAACGTGAAAATATTTGGCAAAATTAATGTTTGAACAGTGTCCAAATGTCTGATGCGTGTTACAGTGTGACTGTGTTGACACTGTCCAGGCCTGAGCATCCATTTCTCCAGCCGCTGACGTTCTCGGATTGGAACTTGCTGGATGGCCTCCCTTCGGCGCATTGGGCTCAGGCGTCTTAGCAATGCTTGTAGGTCAGTCAGACCTTAGCGTGGCCGGTGATTGGACTCATTAGAGATAAGCATTGGCAAATGGGTTGACAAGTCTGTCTCAAATTTGTCTGCCTTTGCCAAATTTGCTGTCTGGCTCCTGGACCTTTGATCCTGATGACATCCCTTGCTTCTGTTTGCTGTTCCATACATACAGTATGTGAATTTTCCTCTTCTGCGTCATCTTAGCTATCCTCACCTCTGGTCTATCTTGTCCATCTGCTTTGGAATGATCATCATCGTCTTTCACTCTGTCATGTTTTTGCTTCTGGAAGTTCTTGGATCAATTCCAGATGGCTTCCCACTCCAAGAAGGAAAGGGTGTTACTACATATCACTCACATTCACCGACACTCTTTGCGCTCTCATGTTGAGTTAAGCCAAGTTCTGCGGTGTCTTCCTGGCTAACACGGAAACTCGTTTGTCTGAGGCAAGGTCTGGACTCTGCCTCTGGCAGCCACTGCAGCTGGCCAGCTGTGGCAAATCCATTGCACATAGCGCTGAAAGTCTTCAGCGTCAAGTTGAACCTCAGCGAAAGAAATTTCTGAAGCTGACAACTGATCGTGATTTTCCATTGAATTTTCATTAGCCTTTAGATGACTAAGGTAGTAGTGCCAATGCATCTCAGAAGCTCTTGCAGCGTTCCACCTGCACTTGGATGAGTAGCACAGGCCTGTTGCTGGAACAAGCTTTTGCACCTCGCGACAGTTTTATCAGTCTTATGACTATCAGTGGCCGCAAATTTCAAGGTGTCACAAAACTTGGCCAGCCACTCGTCTAAAGACGTTGCAGTCAAAAGTAGGGCTGCTCCAGCCTTGAGAATGACTAGCCAAATAGTGCGGAGTCGCTAGGTAAAAAGGAAATGAAACGTGCTGAAAAAGGCCTCCTTGTCCATTGGGATTGAAGCTGGTTCCCTGTTTGCAGAAATATGACCTCAGACTTCCCAGGATAGAATCCCTTTCTCCGCGTTTATACGTCAAGGAAGAAGCAAAGTGCTTTCTATCGTTGGTACAACTTTGGCTTCACTTAGCCCTTGCAATCGGAAGTTCACTCAGTTGCACAGCGGGGCTGAAATGTTTTTGATTTTCTGTGCATCGAAGAGGCTTGGATCCTTCTTCCACATGAAGATTCTTGTTTCTGGTCAGCTTCACCACCATCGCCAAACAAGCCACGCGTGCCAAACCTGTTCCGACACAAGCAGATCAAAGGTTCGTTGGTCATCGCATCAGGCCTTGTACAAATTCATTGTTACAGCATGTTGCAGCTTCAAATACTATATCCGGCAAGCGACACCCCATGCAATGGCAGACCGTGGAAGAAACCTGGGTGACGGTGATTGAATCATGTTCCGAAAGTGAAAGGAACGACAGAGCAAGTGAGACAAGGCACATGGTCGAGACAGTTGCGGCAGACATGAGCTTGGAAACGTTGGCAAGCGTCATGACCTTGCATTCGAGAAGACGTGGTCTTGAAAATGCTTCCAGTCGTTCAAAAACACATATGCATAATGAATCGAACATGAAAGAAAATAAAAGAAACATAAAGAAACATGAAACATGTCTAATCCATTGCGACTAAGCAGCGTCAACGGACTTTTCTGCCGAGGCAGGCAAGGAATCTTTTCGAGAGCTGGGCTGCAGAGACTGGATATGGAGATATGCAAGGAGTTTGATGTGCATCCAAGCGAGCATCATCCTTTGGCTGTAAGGATGTAAGCATGCATGCCTTCAAATACTCTGTGATGCCACAGCATCAACATGAAAACAGGGCAAAATTGAAACTTCAGGCCTCTGATGGACATGTGGGGAGCCTCAGAATAACTACAAAAAGCCTGGAGATGTCTTGAGTCTAGGCGGTACAGTACATGATCTTCCGCTACGCTGCGACTCTGAAAGATCAACTCCAAGGCACAAATTGTCTCTCTCATGGAGGCAACACCGAGACACTTTGTTCTCTGTTTGAGTGCCACTTGTTTCAGTTAATCAATGTTGTTCAAGTCTTTCGCGTTCGGATCAGTTGAATCATTAGGAGGCCAAATTTGAACAAGATCATGATGTGATATCAAAGCATGCGAATACAGGCGAATTTACAAGTTCGCAGGATTCTACACAACGGCCATGATGTAGCTGTTAGGCTGATTCCTGGAGGTTTGTGTGAAGCTGCAAGCCGAAAGAATCAGTGCAATTCCGCTGTAGCTTCTATGGATACATTGAAGAATGGAGTGCTAACAGCCTGCCACAACAATGATGACAACACTGTCAAAGCACCAGGTTCATTGCTTTTCTGCCGTCAGCTTTGCTGTCTGGGCTGTATTGCTTTCAAGGCTACCGCCAAGCTCTGCATACATGGCCAACAAATGTCTGCCTCTCAGCTGACACCTCACTTCCCCAGCCTGCACTCACAGTTTCGAGGCAGCTTCCATCTACCCAATATGCCTAGTTTGGATACCTCTTACTGAATCAAATGCAAACAATGCAAAAGAACTTGTTTCGATTAGTCTGTCTCGCCTGACCACTCTCGCAATATCGGTGATTCGATCTCGCATTGCCTGCAGCTTTCGTAATTGTGGAGGCATTGGCATTGTTTTTGTTAGCTTTCGGACCCAATGTTGGACTGGAAGATCTTGATTCTTTCTGCCTGGTCAATGGGAGGCCCTTTTCCTCGTTCATGCATCTCAAGATGCCTGTGGTGAAAGTTTTGACAATCACCAGAATGGCAGCAAGAAAAATGTGTTGCGGCCTTTGGGGAAAGCTATCTGCACAACTTCAAGACCAAAAAAATCAGTCAACATATGCAATTATATGCACAGCTGTTGCGAACGAGGCGCTTGATAATTTGATGCGACCTGTACCATCCAATGCCAGTGTTTCCTGAACAAGTGGGATATGTAAAATACACATATAATTAATTGTATATATATATACAAGATTCTGTAAATGTGTGAATCTATATAAATACAACTATGTATGCATGCATGTGCACATCAAAATACGACTGTGCATACACACACACAGTGTGTGCGAACATGCCTATAGGTACACGGTAGGATAACCCTTTTTGGCACTGCATCGTTTTCGACTTTGACTTCAAACTTTAAACATCAGCACCCAATCTTTGGATTCTTAAATGATTATGTCAGTTTGATAGCTTGCACTTCAACATGATCCATTGTTCTTGTGATATGGGCTAAGCAAAAGCTTCACAGGGACTGTGCCCACCGAAGCTACCAGTGATGTGGGATACATGGCCAACTCTGCATACCTATGACAGTTTTCTCTTGACCTACTACCAGTTGAAGCGCTGACCTCAACTACCAACCTGGCTCAGGCAATACAAATCTAGTGTTATAACAATGTCTATATCTACGTCGACTATCCAAACCGAAAATAACATTGACATCAGGAAGAAATAAACGCGCGAAGAAATGTTTGTGATACTGTGTGCATATGCGTCTGTACATGTCCTTTCTGTACATCTGTACTGAAAAACTGATAGTATGTACTTTGTTTCTATCTTTTACCTAGTACCTCCATCCATAAAATACTAATCTATGACATTCTACGGCGATGCCGCAAACACCGCCGCCGACACCATTGATGCCGACGACCAAGGTGACCACCACCGCCACGGCCGCCACCGCCGCCACCACCACCCCCACCCGGAGTACTGCTCCTTGCACTTGCGGCTCCCACTACGACTGCAACTGCGACTGCTACTACTGCTACTGCTACTAAACGACAATGTTGAAGGCCACGAGCATGAGAACCACAACCACGACGACTACGCACTACATGATTAGGGGGGAAACCACATGATGGAGGAAGGGGTGGATCAAAAAGGTTGCATGTAAAATGTATATAATTCCATATGAAGGTGCCGATATGTGTGGATATGTGAATGCAACATACAGGCCGCGCATATTTGTGTTGTGTACGGTGCGATGTGTGTGGATTGTATTCACAGACTGCACATATTTGTGTTTTGTACGCTGCACACATAAATATACAGAGAGGGTCATGAATATCAATCATAGTCATGCATTGACACAGATTACATGAATAATCCGCCGACCCGAGTCGGCGTGACTGGTAGATATCTTATGCAGGATCCAAACGGTGTCGATGGATCCTAATCCTAGCCCAAAATCCAAAATCCAAAATCCAAAATCCGAACTCCAAAATCCAAAATCCAAACGGGGCCGTTTGGGGCCGCCACAAAAAGAACGAAGACTAAACTGATCCAAAATCCAAAATCCAAAATCCGAAATCCAAAATCCAAAATCCAGAATCCAAAATCCAAAATCCAAAATCCAAAATCCGAAATCCAAAATCCAAAATCCAAACGGGGCCGTTTGGGGCCGCCACAAAAAGAACGAAGACTAAACTGATCCAAAATCCAAAATCCAAAATCCGAAATCCAAAATCCAAAATCCAGAATCCAAAATCCAAAATCCAAAATCCAAAATCCAAAATCCGAAATCCAAAATCCAAAATCCAAAATCCAAAATCCAAACGGGCCGTTTGGAGTTTGGATTTTGGATTTTGGATCTGGTCGGGCCGGGACCGGGGGCGATGGCCATGTAGCAAACGAAGATGTATGGCCGTGCGGGCCACCTGAATCTGGCCTAGTTGGAGGCGCGCAAGCTTGCAATCGAAAGGTTGCAGGCTCGGTTCCCCCCACGAGCGGCCCAAACTGGGCACCGATTTCCGGCGGAGGGGTTTTGCCGGAAATCGGGGCTCGATTTCCAGCCCCGTGTTCTGGAAATTGGGGCCCGATTTACCGGAGAAACTGCAAGCCAGGCGGCGTTGTTCGAAACGTTGGGTTAACTTCGCACGGCGCCGACCATGCCTGTAAGGGCAAAGGATGTCAACATCACGTGGTTTTTATCTAAGCCTTCAAAATATAGATAAATAAATTTAGATATATATATATATATACATTATATCCAGCATTATATACAGTTCCTTTTCTCAGCTATCCACAATCCCTGGTCCAATGCAACAAATCTCCCGGGTCGGCGGCTGACAGGCGCTAGCCTGTTTAAATA
>DF240428.1:83117-118769 GCA_000507305.1 Breviolum minutum Mf 1.05b.01
TTTCCGGAGAAACTGCAAGCCAGGCGGCGTTGTTCGAAACGTTGGGTTAACTTCGCACGGCGCCGACCATGCCTGTAAGGGCAAAGGATGTCAACATCACGTGGTTTTTATCTAAGCCTTCAAAATATAGATAAATAAATTTAGATATATATATATATATACATTATATCCAGCATTATATACAGTTCCTTTTCTCAGCTATCCACAATCCCTGGTCCAATGCAACAGATCTCCCGGGTCGGCGGCTGACAGGCGCTAGCCTGTTTAAATATAGTTTATATATTAGATGTATGATGAAGATTGCTCTGTGCGGTCTTCTTTGCCCAGCAGAAACAAAATGTACGACAACACTGGTCTCATCTGCTCTTGACCGAGGACGCTACTTTTCAATTCCATACGTAGCGACTTTTTTGGATCCAGGATCATGCCTTTCTCCTGGCAACATGTTAGGTGGGACTCTCAGTGAGATAACGGACCAGGAGCTCATCTTGAGACTAAGACCCTTGACCAAAGATTGCTTGAAATTCCAAGACTACAGAGTCAGTGTCGAAAAACCGCTGCGATTCTTTTGCAATGCGACTATTGTGACTATTGCGACTCTCCTTTCAACTACAACTTCTCCGCACCTCCTGTGCTCGGCGAGCTCGTTCAGCTGCTTTGCGGGCGGCTACTTTGGACTCCTCGAGTGGGTCAATCTCTGTGCGACTCTCCCATTGTGGAAGTAGTAGTGGAAAGTATCAAGGCTCAGGCTCGGTATGCCGCGCTGCGCTTGACTCCATAAGGAACCATAGGATACCTCTGATCTTGCATGCTACACTTTGACACAGCAACAGAGCGGGTGACACTTTTCGAAATTTTCCAGTAAAGGTCCTTTTTCCCAAACCCAATGTTTTCCACTCCCCATTCGCCCATTGGTGTTGATTTTCAACAAGCTGCGACTAAGCCGAGTTACGGTGCAAATTGACTGGTTGATACCTTCTGTCCACTTTGTCTTTTCCAACCGCCAAAGGCTCTCACCTTTCGCAACTTGGATTCTCAGAAACTCCAGTTGCCCATGTTGCCAGGTCCGGGATAGAGCCTGCATCCCCGACGTTCCCATGCGGAACGAAATTGGTTGGTAAAAGCCTTGGAGGTAGCATCAATTCGCAAACAGTTGAGTGACTTGAGTCGTTAAGTTCAGAAAAACAATCAAAGTATCTTTCATGTTCTCTTCCAGGGCATGACATCTTTCTGAGTGTGGCTTCTGGGCCAAATTCTTGAACGTGGATCTGAGCTCCTTGCTAAACACATTCACCAAAGCCTTGGACAAAAGCTTTCGTAAGTTGGCCGAGAATGAACCCAATCATTGTTGCAAAACTTCGGAGGTTTGGATGAAATTTGCGATATCCGCAATGCGCAACAAGATGTCAACTTCTTGCCTCTTGGGCTGGTCCTGTGACGGCTCTGCCCAACTGCCTTTGAGGGACAGTTTCGAAGGCACAAGAAGCACAAGCTGCCCAATAACAGGATTCGTGAAGAAGGTTAAGTCACAGTATGCAGCATGTCAAAATTACAGTATAGCAAATCCTCACATGGGAGTCAAACACTTTTCCGTGTAGGAGAGCCTGAATCGACAAAGCGAAAATGCCATGGCACGGCAGGAGCATCTAAGCTCCAATAGTATTTCAACTACGTTCCAAGTGCTGAAGTACAAACGTGTCCAATGCATCACACACCTGGTCATGAGAGTCAACCTTTTTTGCTCATAAGATCTAGCCTGGATCAACACCATAATCTGACAAAAAGATCCCCGGTGTGCTTCTGAGCATTTGTGGATGTGGATGTCTTTGCTCAATCGCGCAAATTTGCTGAGAGAACCGGCTGCAAGGAAAGATCCAGAGAAACGACAACAGCTATAACAACATGTGGCTCACTTACAGAAATAGGCAGCAAGCATCCGACTTTGCCCTCTTCGTGTGAAAACCTTCAAACAAGTGGAATTCGGGTTGCAACAATGGAGGCAGAACTACTGGACTCTTGAGTCAATAATGTCCAAATAGGAAATTTGCATGCCCACAATGAGAAACGAATAATGAATGAACCTGACCCCCTCAAAGTCCAGGTCCAAACGACATGTATCAACATTAACGGATGCCGTTGCTATACCCCCACACAGCTTTCTCGCTCTTCAGACCTGTTGCCGACCCTGGAAGCAGGGTTGTATCTTCGCTAAAAGCCGAAAGCAAGAGTGTTGTTCGATGCTGTTCAATCCTCCAAACAAAGCGTTTGGCACATAGAAGCTTATAGCAGCCATAGCAGATCATGAGCTCGGCATTGTATCGTGCGGCTGTGAGACTGGAATCATGGAATTCTGATTCTGGTGAAACTCAGATTGACAGGAAAGTGATGTTCAACAAAAGACAGGATCTGAAGCTATCAAGTCACTTGATCTACTTCACTTTCCCTGTCCAGAGATTCTCTGGTTAGGTCAACAGCCGTCCACCCTTAGGCTTGATGGAACCTCACAGAACGCCGTCTGCACTCTTCACTGAAAAAAGTGTTCTGGACCCTGCATGTCTAACTTGGGGCACTTGCAGTCAAGACACACTCTGTTACAATCATCGTTCACCCTCTGCAAACGATCCTGTCACAGAACAAGTAATTTGAGCAGAATACTGGTATACTGGTAGACGTTAACATCAGAAAACATCTGCCATTTTCTGTCTAGAACTCCGTTTCTTTGCAGTCTTGCAACATGGATACTGTGACTCAAGGCCTGAATGCTTTCAGGCTCCTGGGACATGTCTCTTCCAGCACCATCGACCTCCAAGCAATGCAGTCCAGACTTCACAGCATCAGAGTTGGACATGCTCGAACATTGAGAACGAATGATAATATCTAAATAATATGTATAGACGAACAATACGGTAGATATGTAATCTGGGAATGTGAGTATGAAATCTGAACGTGGGGCCTTAGCTACGACATGAATCCAGGTGCTCTGGCGACTTTTTCCATTGCTCAGCTGGTAGCATCTGGCACTCTGACCGGCTGGGAAGTTAGCCCGGCATATACCATTCTAGCAGAGCAATTCAGCCAGCCATCACACTTCCAAGACCTGCCAAAAGGACAAAATTTGCTTTGCTCATTGGAGCATGGAGAAGATTCTCGACATTGACTCCTCTGCTGTCGTCTTGCGCCTGCATCTTGCCTTGCAAACCATCGAAAATCAGGGTGTTGCCTCAGCTGAACATGAAACTGAGATCAAGATTCATAGCGTTACGATGCGTCACGTTTTCGTCACGTCTCATGGGTTGCCGGCACAGTGGTGAATACTGCTTGGCCACTAGCTTCACCACCTTCGGCAATTTGGCGATATCAGGCTGCCCGAAAATATCAATCGTATTGTGCTCAGCCTGCCTCCTGAGAGGTGATTCCTCCTAGAACAGATGAAGTGGCATGTAGCTCACATCCGCCGTACCGGACCACCTAGCAGCGTGATCGAACATGCTCGAAAACACGCACTAAGAATGATCAAAACAATCCACATTGTGTCTCCATTCTTGGACAGTCACCTCCTCAACCATTTTGGAATCTGGAGAAGCCGTCACCTGCGCACTACAACATCTTGTGTTCCGTCAATGCTCTGCCCGACACATTCTTCCAATTTCCCAGCACCTCAAGAAACTCCCCCACCTGATAGCTTGTTAGCACTTTGGTGGCAAGGCCTGTTCTTGGAGAAACGAAAGTACAAGACAACAAAAAAAGCGCGGCCTAAAGGATCCTTACAGTATCAACCCTCCCCAAACCTCGGTGTTTCAATCTTTCTGGTCAAAACAATCAAACCACTTCTACTGGGTAACTATAGCGCCATGAATCATGAACAAAAGCAAAAACAAAATCGACATCAAGATTGCAGCAAGTCGTAGGCCTGTCAGCTTTGCTACATCTGCGGCCAAATCCTTTTCTGAATCTCCGCCTTGGCAAGCTCTCGTCAGCTCAAGTCTGCTCAAATTACAATACCTTTCCCCATCTTGTGCAGATGTGTGCAGTATGGTGTCATACGGTGTCATACGCTTATTCTCAACTTATTATTCTTTCTATTTTTTTCTTGTCGATCCTACCTTCCTCATCCTCGACGCAACGGCCTTTTGAGCACAGCGAAACGTGTCCACCGGTGGGCCGGTATTGCCAGCATTGCCGGCAACTACGGCAACTGGTACTGGTAGCCGTACTCTCGAAGATCGACAGCGGTGCGAATGACAGCAGTATTTCGCTGTGTTCACCAACTCTTCACAGGCTGTGACAGGCATCCAGTCTCTCGACACTTGCCAAGTTTTTGGAAACAGTCACGTTAATCATTAGTCTTAGACTGTTTCCTACGTTACAATCAAAGAAACAGCTGTCACAACGACTGGAAAATCCACCTTCAATCTCTAGCAAGCGACGGAAGACAGCAATGCAAATTCAAAAATAAGTCATTGCGTGATCCCCAGGATTCATGCCAGCACCTCACAACCCTTCGGCTGAGCAGAATGGTCACTAGCTGGAGACATCTGAAGACTTGCTTCAGCATCTTCAACTTTCTGACCAAATTGACGTTGGTGACACAGCAAAGATCTATTAACAAAGGGGAAGCACAGGTAACAATGAGATCATCAATGTCATTCTTTATTCTTGACACACATTGTCAAAATGTTTCAAACGGGTGTGGGGGCCACTCACGAGATGCAAACGAAAAAAGGACCAGGTTTAGAATGGAACCCTGGATTTTGAAATGACAGCGTCCAGCCGCGAACTCACTGCTATGCCAAAAAACAAATCACACTGTCACATGTTTGATACAATGTATATACCTGTGTACAATTGTACTATATATATATATTATACATATTATGTATGTATGTATGTATGTATATATATATATAATTATATATATATATAGAAAGCGAGAGAGAGTCAAGTATAGTCACAGAGTTGGCAGTGAGGCTGGCTGCTTACTTTGCACCTGTAGCTCGTGACTAGTGCTTCTTCAGGCTGAACAAACGATTGAAGCAAGCTCGACCCATCACTGCATCACGCATCTTGTATACCAACTCATTCACAGTGGTTATACAGTAGAAGACGCTGTGAACCAGATCATTGAATTGAAAGCCAAGGTTGAGCAGTGTCCAACCGACGGTCATTGGACTTTATAAAGACTGTGCTGGAAGTGACAGGCCGCCACAGGGCGTGCCCATAGAATGAAAATTCGATCTGCAGCTGTTGGGCAGAAGTTCTGGCTTCAAAAATCCTTCCCTTGCTGCAATTGGTTCCTCATACGTGTGCTGCCTGAGGCCTAGGAGCAGACACACTGCACTTGAGGATTGACTGATTGACTCTTTTTGAGTGTAGTGCTTGAAAGAAGAATGCTTTCGACACCGACACCTTTCCACTATCCTTTTCCAATTCACCGTGCAACACTGCAAATCTACCAAAAATCTACATCAATCATCAAACCTGCAGATAGGGTTTCTCTGCGAAGTGGGTCTCAAGCACCATGTTTAGCTCCTGCAGAATTTGCTCCAAAGCCTGACCAAGACAAGCCTGAAGACACAACGTCCTGCATCAATCCAGGCGGTGACCACAGCTTGTGCAGAAAAGAGCAGTCGACCTTGGTCAAGTGGTTTAGTGGTTTAGTGGTTGAGCTGAGCCCATGTGAAGGTTATAATTTTGCACCAAAAGAATCCAAAAGCACCATTTATCCCCATGGATGGAGCAGTTCACAAAGCTTGTCTGACTGTATTGACTGTGGAATTGGCTGTTCAGAGTCCTCTGAAACCAAACCAAGGTAGGTACCTTTGAATGCGCACGCCGCAAGCAGTGCAAAACTGCCGGGTTCGAGCCTACATCCGCCAGAGCTTTGGATAAATGTCTTTCAGCTACATATCAAAGTTGCGAGCAACCTCTGGAGTCTGGAGTTCATCTTGACTCACCAAGATATTGTCTAACTACTACCCCAACTGCATGTCGGGTCCTGGAAATTGCTGAATGGGTTGTAGCCATGCGTTGGCAGTTGCATGTAGTTCATAGGCATGGCTGCGTAGTTTGCCTCAGATGGTTGGAAAGACTCTCCTGGGTTAACTGGCATGAGAGAAAGACCAAAAAAACGTATTCTTTACGATAGTAGTGCATCTTCTGATATCTACAGTATCTTGCCGCGCACCAGCTGTGATCATCTGTGTGGGTGTTCGTTTCAATAGTGTCATGTCTCCATATGTAATATGTGTTGTACAAGTTGTACAAGTTGTACGACTCCATAGACTCCTCTGGAAGCCACAAGCCCTCTTTCTTGTCTCAAATTCCAGGGCATAAATTCCAAGGCAAGGGGCTGGCATTGCCGGCATCTCCCAAACATCTTCAGGAACCACTCTTGGCCTTGGATGTCTCCCAACATAACAAGGACATAACAAGTCATAACAATCACTTGCTCCCTGCTACCGTATGGGGTGGTACCGTTGGCACCGTATGAACTGTATGTGGAAACTCCATTTGAGTCGAGAGTCTGGATGATTGGGGTCTGCATTGGCGCCAACAATTGCGCTTGTTGCGTGTACCTTTGCGAGGCAGACACAATATAATCGAAGGAAAGCAGTTGAGACAAAATGGCAAACTTGGGCAAGAGCAGCTCCTTTTGCAATGTGTTGACCTGCTGTTGCAACTCCTTGGGTGTCTCCGCCAAAGAGAACAACGTCATCCAGTAGCACAGTTTAGCGAGAACTCATCAGGCTAGAACAGGTGAAAGAGCTTTGTCCCATGGTGTTTTGAGAACTTGTCACAAATTGCAGCCAATCTGACTGAAGCGTTTGGACAAATATGTAATACAATTCCACATTTAATCTATAGTTATTATAGAAATACATGTATAATATAATATATATATATACATAACAGCACGAAATTAGATCGTCACAAAATACAACGCAATCCACCCTTGACTGTGTCTGTCCTGGACAAGGTTGAACATTCCTTCGGGCGGAGTCGTGGGCTCAGCCTGGCATGCTATTAGCATACATCACTCACACTCCGACACTCCCAAGTTCTCAAAGGCCTAGTTGCACAGTAACAACTTGAAAGGCATTACGGTGGTACTACGGTATTAAATTCTTTGTCTTGATTCGAAGAGTCAAATGATGTCGAATGTGGATGTGTTCGGCCTTGGAAGGATTGCTCAAACACTCCTCTTCTGTCTCAACCTCCAGACCTTGCACTCAACTTGGTTGAGTCGATTCCAAGAGGTACACCATGTTTAAATATGTTTAAATGATGTGAAATGTTTTCAAGTGTTGAGAAGAGTTCTTGTGGATCTATGAGATCTACGAACTTAGCTGCTAAGAATCTTTTGGTGCTCGTATGCAGCTGCCATGTTCCGAGGCCTGGTGGTGGCGCAATTTTCGGCGTAGTGCTCAGCATTCCAGCTTCCAAGGCCTGACAGGTTGCAAATTGCACATTCTACCAACTTGCAAACAAACAAGGCAAGACAAAGCAAGACAAGGCACGGAACAAAGAAATACAACACAAGGCTAAGAGGTTGACACTTGGGAATTTTGAGCTCTCAGTGACAAGAGGCAGACCGTCAGGCTCGGCACTGCCTTGGGTTTGTCGCGATGTAACATGTGATGTGCCTTGATACAAAGCAGCTTGCCGCAACTATCCCAGCCACCGATGGATTTGGCACTTTAGGGGGCTTCACCTACCTTCGGGATTGGTTTGGTCTAACTTAATCTAAGTGTCCACGTCTTGACACACAAGACCGCAGACCTTCTTGCTTCCTTTCAAGACTGGTTTTCATACTCATGTCCTGCGTCCAAATGTCTGGGGCACCAGCCTTCGCGAGCACCGTCCTGCCGCAAAACGCTGGCTACATGTGGCAGCTGCAAGTCTAGAAGTACGAGATTGCATCTGGTAACGTTGTACAAGCTGTTCATAGATTCGCTACATCACAAATGCAACACAGCCATCCTGCAGGCCATCGGATCCATCCGAAGCTGCCGTGGATGCAGCGGAGACCTGCCAGTCAAGAAGCAATGATCACATACAAGGAGTGTTGAGGCGTCTGGATATATTTTTTTGTGTACGTAACATAAAATATATTAGTCATTCACAATCACATAGTATCAGGACAATATCAATAGTGCTCAAACATGCTCCAAGCAGTTCAAATGATCAAATCACAGGATGGGCCTGAACTTTCCAAGGCGTAGTATCCAGCTCCATAGATGCCATTGTTGCTGCCGACAGGATTGACCCGTTCACGGTCATCCTCACAGGTGACAAGCTTCATCCTCTTGCATTGTGCTGGGGCTGCTTCAGCAAAAATCAGCAAAATGCTTCCAAGTGGCTGATCCAGTGAAATAGCTGGTTCCGGTTATGCACAACTCTTGACGGCAAAGCGGCAGCAGCTAGAGAAAAGCAGGTGAAGCAAGTGAAAACAACAGGCAGCCTTTCGATTGCATCGCAAAACCATATCTATAGTGAATGCTCTACCATTGTCAAAGGGAAATGAAAAAACTCTCTCTCTCTCTCTCCTTTCTACAATTCAAAATGGGGCAAGGACATGTGCCCCCTGGCCAGCTGCCATGCTCCTAGCAGGGACTGAACTGACTTTCCAAAAACTCTGCTGAACACATCTTGGATCATTTTGCTTTTTTGCCGGAGTTCTGCCATCTTTCTTTGCAGGCTGCAAGGCTGCAGTCCTCTCGGAAGTGGTCTGCAGCTCTCAACACCACATACCTGTAGGGTGGAGCACGTGGAGCACACTTTCACTTGCCTTTGAATCGTGTCTCGTGTTTCTCTTGTTTGGAGATGTTTGGAGCACCATGAGGCTATCGAGTCCTCATCCTGCAGGGCCACGGATGCATACTGAGTCATAGTGAGTTAATCAGAACGAAAAGGCAACATTCCTGCAACTCGCTCTCCAGGTCAAGACCTCCTTCTTCTGCACTGCAAGGCCCTTGGCACAGGACTGCGGATGGCTTGACAGATCAGATGAAGTAAATTGCTCTCTGTCTTCAAGTCAAATCTTGCGGCGACTTTGGCCCATGCGGCACTCCTCTTCAAGCGTCTTGAACTGAAACACCTGAGAGATGTGGGGGACTGCAAGCCAGAGTCAAGACAATTCGCAACAAGTGGAGAACAGTGAAAAACAAGATCAATTACAAGACGCAGCACTGTCTCCGTAGCCTTTTGACTGTCATGGTAATCACCACCTGTGATCAATTACTGTGCATCTTTGAATCTGCCGAGGTTGCCTCGCAGTAGAGCGCATTCTGGCAGAACCGTTTTACGAAGTCAGCAGGGACTGGCCTAAGCAAGCCAAGAGCCGACGATCTGACACGACATGCACCCCCATTTGCAGAAAGTTCATGATGCTCATTGGATCTCATAGGTTTCTCAGTCCACAGGTTCCGGCTCTTCAACGCCGAGCTCTTTCTGAATTGTTGCAACCTGTCATTGCACGGTCGCTTGACAAACTCCGCGCAGCTTCGTACATCCTTGTTCGTCATTGGAATAGGTATTATGCATTGCTATTGCTAAAGTTTGCGGCACAACTAATTCGGTCGGCTTTGCATGAGCAGTGATTGCTGCATGGTCTCCGTCTGCGCGACTGGAGTATATTTCCTGCATCGACATGCTTTTATCTCGCTGTGCTCGAAATCAGAACTTACAAGAAGCATTCCAGGCACGACACATTCAGCTTCTTTTGATGCAAGCAAAGCAGTCGGGACTAGGCTCACGGTCTCAACCGCACGCGGCGGTTCCCATTCTCAAAGGCATCAAACATGACATAGGGCCTCAGTTGTATAGCAATAGGAGATATTGGGGGTCCAAGTACAAGTGGATTCACATGGATGCACCTTGACCACATCTTGCATTCTCCAGAATGATGTTACATTCTCTCGACTGGGATTCCACACAGCAGCGGAAGCTCTTCTGTCTCCAGTTTTGAGACTTCCACAAAGGCCTTTGTCAGCACTTCATGGTGGCCAACAGTGAACGTGGCCGATGAGAGTTGACTAATGTTCATGGCTGGGCTCGCTTCAATTTCCCACCTCCAAGTTGGCTTGCAGGACTTCCGCGGGCAAGTTGCCGATGAGTGCTGTGATCACACGCCTGCGATGTCAATCATCTTGTTCGAACTGCAACACATTGCTGAATTGATGGCTTCAAGTCTGTGCCCAAATCCAATTATCTGAATATATTCACTCATACGCACACTACAGCATCTCTCGACTTCAGCAGTTTGACCTGTCCGGTAAAACGAAGGCAACGTGTGGGATACCATCGACTCGAAATTCGCGAGTCCACCTGAAGCCATGACATGGAAAGCGTGGATGATATGTGAGACCGAGTGATTCGGGGATATTCATAGCACGGATGCATTCGTGGATGTCCAGCAGGGTGCCAAGCAGAATAAGTTTTCCATGTTACATTGTACATGTAACAGATATCGGTATAAGTTTTGTACATGTAGTACAGCATGTTCATGTTGACAAACCGTATTCGAATGGTGTTGAATATGCGCGTCGACGAGAGACTGGCAAAGTAGAAATATCAAACACAAAACCAAAACACAACGCCTTCACGACGTTCATGTCTTGTGGTAAGGTAAACCACATGTGGCTATATCTGGCTCAGTTTGGAGGGGCCCTATAGCAACTCTTCTGTGCAACAAATACAGCTGCCCAAAACAGTTTGGCACTTGGCTGAGAGTGCCACTCTTACTGCAAATTAGCGCCACAATGACATTCATGTATGCATCCCAAAAAAAAAGTAGCAGCGCAGTCCGGGCACAGGTTCAAGCCCCGGCATTGTATCTAGAATTGTGTACTTTCTCCTTGGCGAGCCCTGCGCGCCCTGCCCACCCCAGCTCCACCCCCCATGCCCAAAGTGGCTTCGCGCTCCGCAAGCTGCGCGCGAGCCCCGACCCAGCATTGTGTCTAGGACTCTGTACTTTGTCTGCGCCACCCACAGAGGAGCAGAGGAGTGCACACACAAAGCGTAGCAGCGCGCATGAAAAGACAACCAAGGATCAGAACCCCCCCCACAGACCGCTTTGCACACTAACCAAGCTTAGTCAATGCAACTCCAGCTATAGCCTGATGGCTAGCTTTCGTGATAGTGGCAAAACTCCCAGATAAAGACTATGGGGAGAATGAATTCGGTTTTAGATATATGTTATATACATGTCAGTATTATGAAGATACAAGTGAAGATGATTTGGGAGAAATACTAAATGACGCAGTGGATGAGGTAAAAGGTATTATAGAAGAAAATCCAGATAAAGATAATATCATGGAGTAGAAGCATTGCATTTTAAATTAGTAATTATTGAAGACATTTACCCAACATAAATCATAATAACATTATTTAGTCGATTTTTGATTTATATATGGACTATTAAGATAGGATTCCTCAAGACTAAGTATTTATCTTTATTGTTAGTATATTGGTTTGCTCTTTGTGTCGTTCTTTTGTTTTTTGTTGCGTTTGCTTGTTTGCTTTTGGGTGTAGACTGGATGAGGTAATGGTGTATTAAGTGCTATGATTATGATTTCAAAAAAATGGATGAGGTGGAGTATGATAGGTGATTATGACTTTGTCTATTCAGAGATAGATTCACAAAAAAACGTACCACACAGGGAAGTGCAAACAGCTGTGCAAGAGCTTCGTTGCAAGTTGGATGTTGTGATAACAGCTTTGCTAGAAGCCAAGGAGCCAATCCAAGTCATCATCTCCATTGTTGGCAATCCACGTGGATACATCCAAGGTCACAAACTCAATGACTTGACCAAACCTCAACTTTCAAAGCCAAAAGACAGCTGAAAAGAAATTCACGTAAGACATGTGGAGCTGTCATTGATCAGTGTTAGCATTGGCCCAAAATGATGCTCCCACCAACTGCATTGAATCTCTCGCTCCTCGTGCTCCCAGCAAGCACTGGACGTCATTCTGCAGCTGAGCAGCTTCCGCTTCATCTCCTGAAATGCAAATGAAGGAGCCGGGAGTTTTGCAATGTTTCGCAGCACATTCCAGTCCACACGCAATCAAAGCATCTTAACCAGAAGGGCTAAAGGCACGTTCAAAACTATCGAGATTTGTATCGTCATCAAGATTTGTATCTTCACGGTGCTAAGATGGAACTGTTGGTACCAAGGCACATGCATAGTTCCCGCTGACTGCAGGCAATCGACGCACCAGGTAGCTGAAAAGTCCACGAGCAGCGGCCTAGAGAAAAGATACACCCTTGCAATGGATGGTTGAAGACTTGAAGAGCTTTTTGAGGTCTGGACCTGTTGGACTGCAACGCTACTTGCAATGGTCTGGATTCTGCTGCTGCTTCCAAAATCAGCTTGGCAGCATCGTCTTGTGTGTTTCCTTGGTTCAGAGGCGTTCCCTCCGATCACAGCCAGCACATCACATTTGATCACATCTTGGCGAGCGAGAATCCACGAAGCCAGGGGGTGACCTGACCATGATACGGAAACAGAGAAGAACTTGTGACCGAAAGGAGAGAATGACATGGGATGAGAGAAGAAATGATGAGATCGGCATAGGATGGAGACAAGTGGGTCAGATGGTCATGCCATTTACAGTATCTCGGAAACTCAGACGTGTGGAAGGAACCTCAAGGTGTCAAGGACGCTGTCAAGTCCCGTGATGCTGTAACTGCTCAGCAACTCAGCAACTTGCGCCTCGGAGAGGTTTGCAACGACAACGCTGCCAAACAGAGAAGCCAGAGCCACCCGTCGCCTGAGCTCAGTGGCTATGACCAAGATGGCTATGACAGAAACACAAGAAAGGTTGGCCCGTCGAATGTAAAGGTCCATCATGGTTGATCAATGTGACAAGGCAAATTTCAGAGACTTAGGACTTAGGAGCAGGCGGCTCGTCGAGTTGCAAGGTACCTTGTTGGAAATGCCAAGCTGAAGGAAACTTCTGGACCCCAAATGACCACTGCGGAGGGCACCTGTAGTTGCAGATCTGGAGTTCGCCTTGGATCAAGTAGACATTTTAGGGAGATCCATGGGAATGACAAAAACAGGTGTATAGAGGTGCCTCCAATGGCGGCTGCGGGTCGTACTCATAGACTCCTGCCTGGATTGGCTGAGGCAGCAGTGCTATCTCGCTATCTCCGGACAAGTCACTACGAGCTGGGCCTCCTCCAAAGCTGTCACTTTGACTGCTACCTGGAAGCTGCAACACTGCAAGAAACCAAATGACTAATCCTGAAACAGCGTTCAGCTACTGTCCTCTTTACTTTCACTTCCGGCCAAGCCTGTGGTGTTTCTGATTTCTCCTTGAAAAAAGACAGTACGACGGCACTTAAAGCCTCAGAACCAGAGTGCAGCTCACACAGCAAGCCTTGTCAGCTTTGGCACAAGGTCCACGCCACATAGATTGTTGCTGCTTCAGCTTGGAGACCAAAAACATCATGCACCACCGTAAGCAGCTGCCATGCTCCGACCTAGCTGCAAGAAATCTGGTAGCTCGAAGGTTCAGATCCCTTCAAACACCTTGATTTTCCATCTGTGCAGAAGATCATTACCTGTGCTCCGTACTTTTGGAGGATTATATGCTGCCCGTTGAGTCAGATTTCTGACAGAGATCCAGAGTTCAGGAGCTGACGAGAAGAATAGCAGCGCCACTGATCTGCTTGCCTGCCATGACATATGTACAGAATATCTGGGGACGACAAAACCAACACCGAAAACAAAAACAAAGATTGAACCGAAAAAGTAAGCTGACCCCACAGAGTGCTCTCAACACCGAAGCTATACCCAGCCCCTGAAATCTATCAGCAACACACCTTTGAGAGCTTCAAGATGCTTTTCGTAACTGAACTGTCCAAACTGCCAATCCCATGATGGCTCATCATACATCTCAAATCACTTCAATCTTTCAATCAAGGGGCTTCCTCTGACTACCATTGACCGAGGATGCACCCCACTACTCAACTAGTAGCTTGTTGATAAACCAACAATACAAAAAACATACGCTGGTCCAAGAATGTCCCGGCAACAAGACTCACCTTCCACAAAAATCAACAAACAGAGGTCGAAAACTAAATAAAAAGCCTTTACACCAAGCACTGCTGCCAAGATACCCCATTGACCTTTCTCCTGTGGTTGCATGACAAGTGCACTAACAGGTAACATGTCAAACGAAGGACACTCAACACACAACACAGCTTCCAATTCCTGTTCGGAGTTGCTCCATTCTTTCACTTTGCCATTAAAACAGCTTGACACCTCTAATGAAAACATTTGGAGAATGCCATTACCATAGGCGTGAGATGCTGCTTTGGTTCAACAGCCAGACTCAGTTTTGTTGTCGGGCTCTTCCCAGCAAATCCTGGAAGATTGGCAGCAGACTGGTTGACATGCTCGCCAAGGCCACCGGTGTACTGTAACCTGCTCCACAAGTGGCGCTCACAAAGGCAAGCTATGTCACAGGTCAGGCACCCCCATGCGACACTTCTGTGAAGTGCTAGTGAAACAGGGATTTGAATCTATAAATTCACATGTCATAGATACAAATGGCATACATTGATATACAAACTCAATAAGTGCAGCTCAGCTACCCATGGCATATGCAAAAAGCAAAGTTGCAGAGCCGGCTACTCCCACCTTGGAGCAAAAAGAAGTTTCAAGCTAGTTCTGTTCAGTCTGCACAAAAGCAAATGGCAATGTGCCAACTATGTCATTATGTCCCAGGACTGCTCCCTCTCTGTCTCTTCTCCTTTTAGAGCATCCAACAAGTGGTCATCCAAAATGGTGCAAACAAGTCGCTGAATGCGATGCAATGTAGGAGGTGATAGTCACAAGCACCTTGGTGTTTTCAATCTTGATGAAGTCCTGTAACTCTGATCAAAGAACACAAGCTCTGCCAAGATCGGCACTGGGGTGGCACATGGTGAAGAACCTGAGCAAGGCCGATGATAAATTTTTGAGTGCATATTTTGTTAGCAGAAGACATTGCGATTTGATAGTGATGACATCTCTCTTGACGACCTCCACCTTCAAATAGAAGTTTCAACATTCACTTTATGCAGGCTTCAAAATACCGCACTCCTGCTGGCGATGCGATTCATGTTGCGCGAAAGAACCATGTTACACGACTATCATGTCGTGTTGCTGTATATGTAAGGTACGTCTAAACAGTATAGTACCATGTATTGAAAATAGGAATGTAGCATGAACGTTGCGCTTTCCGGATGGTCCCCCAGTATTGCCCATACTAGTACTCGTACTACTGCTAGCAGTACTACTAGTGCTAGTACTGGACAACTATTAGTGTCATAATCAGAGTGTTGCCATGTCTGATTTTCATCATAATGCTAATTTGTTGAGATAATATGCATGTATATTTGCCAAGGCCAAGACCCGCGGCGCTAGCAGCTCCAAGAAGAAATCCTCGAAACTCAGATGGAGCCCAATCCACCGCAAGACCTGTGCACATCAATGCCACTGTCAAAGTCGTTCATCCAACTTGCGAAACTCATCAAACTCGTCAAACTTGGACACTACAAACTGAAGGCCTGGAATTCCTGTCAAACGAAGTGGCACTACATCAAGGAGGCCTGGCAATCTCCAATCAGTTTGACACTTTTCTTCCTTGCACTTCTTTTGGCATTGTCTGTACCTCACCAAGTGCTCTTAGAAGGTAATGGTGCAGCCAAGCAGCTCAAGCCCATAACAACAGCCACAACTGGAAAGAGCCAAGGAAGAAGTCCTGGCAGGTCAGCGGAAGCAACAAGCTCCTGGTCGTTGTAATCACAATATGCAAAATCAATCCACACCTTCTCCCAATGGTAACCTGTCAGTGACTGAATCCACTTCTCACCAATTTAGGAAATGACACTTCTGACACTACTGATATTGCTTGTCTTTCGTGCTTTGCCTGCCTCTCACCTGCCAAAGCAACCGCCATTCCAAGCGCCATCAGGACAGCAGCAGACCCTCTTCAGAAAAATCGAGGCATTTGCTCGGGCATGACTGGTCTTGTGACATGTGTAACATGTATCTGTCCAAATCTGTCCATGCTTCGTAAAGGTTTGACAGGATCTCACCTGAGGCATATGACAGAGCCTGTAGCGTCGGAGAGCTTTGCCTCACAAAAGGAAATCAGCTCACACTGTGGCTCTCTCCCTCTATTTCTTTGTTGAAACATGGCCTTCTCTCTCATTATTCTCTGACAAGTCAGCTGTGTCTCAGCTGCCCTGGTAACTCTTCCCTTAAGACTATCCAACCTGCTCTCTGTTTCTTTTTTTGCGAATTGTCCGCTTTTGGAGCATGTCACTGCCTGGACAGTGCAGCTACACTTGCCGCAGCTGCAGGCAAGGTTGCCATGTTGCATGGGTTGAATGATGATGCAAGTCCTTAGCTCAAACACTGTTGGTGATCATTGCTTTGCAGTCCAAAACACTAAATCCTGTATCTGAAGTATTTGAGGAGGAGACCTCCGAGGAACAGCAGTGGAGCCACAAAGCCCTGATTGGCAGTAAGGCCTGAGCAACAGCCGGGTGGCACGTCGCAGGTGGCACCATCCGTTTAGCGGCTTGAACCTTGGCCCCAAACCTGAGGAGACCATCTCATTTGCTTGTGAGGCAAGCGCGTAGACTTGCGACCTTGGGCCACAAGACACAAAATAACCTACGGGAGAAAAATGAAGAAAAGAGTATCTGTGTGTATACATACATATATATACATATATGATGTATGTATGTAATTAGATAATACGTAGAATCTTTTTCGTGTATCCTATTTCAATTGTAATCATTATTCATTGTATCCATCTCTTGTGTCATCCATATCCTTGGGACAGTTTCTAGGTGGCCCACTCCAGGCCGAAAGCGGAGGAGGCATCAAGTGGTGGAGGAACTGCTCGAAGCGGCGTCCTCCAAATCCTTCGTGGAACCTGCATGCATGAGGATACTCTTCGTGTTTACACTGTTATAGGAATTCTTATACGCAAACATACATAAATATAGAGATACTTATTACTTATCTATATAGTTTACGCATGGCCGCTTGTATGACTGTATTTGTCAGGTCTGTCCAAATAAACGATCTTCTGATCTGCGCCTGTATTGGCTGAAGCGGTCTGACGCAGCTGCAGGAAGAGCGGACACCTTACATAGACCAATTCCATACCAGAACCGTATCTCAAGCACCAGTCTATGTTTGAGTATTGTAAGGAGCAAAAGTGCTTCAATTCTAAGTTTAGGACACATTGGAGGACATGCAATCCTCAAGTAAACTTGGGGAGAGCAGCCGTGACCAGATTCGGAAAATTGGTCCCGCAACACCAATGCTCATGCTTGGGAAACACAAAACAGCCCCATGGGCCCGTGGATCAAGAAGGCCGTCCTCGTGCCAGCTTCCGCAATGGAAACACCCATGGCTGACTGACGGAATGTGGTCGGCCACTTCTGGCTCTCTTTGGCTCTGTTCAGCTGCCCGGAATGATCTGCTTCATTCTGCTTGACTTCATACTGCAGTACGAATGTTTGGGACTGCAGTTTTGCTTTTCCTTGTTGCACACTTACTTTTACTCAGCCACGTTCATAAACATGCCTCTCACTCTTTTGGATGTCATCAAGCTGGGAAATCAGCTCAAGATCATTGCAGCAGCCCGAGCGAATCAAAGCACATGAGACAGTAAACAATGAAAATCAACGACCTGACTGTAAAACCACTGTGCAAGAGCAGATCCTGCAGCTTGATGAACATGTCAGTACTGGCCTCGATTAAGGCATCTAAAGCACCACACCTTTTCTGTAAATGGTCTGAATGCTGAGTAGTGAGTAGTATGTTTTCTCCTGATACTGTGGCAACTATGCATATAGTTTAATGACACAAATGATTCAGGTGATTTAGCCTCGAGCTGTCATGTCCGGCAGGCTGCCAGCAAGTGGAAGCTTCCCACAGTCTCTTACGAATTGGGAGACCTGCCCATTCTGCAACGAAGAAAACTGCTCTCAATCACACCTATTTACCTATTTCTGCCAAGGCACTGCTCGTGCCAATATCCAAAAGTCGCTCTTCCCGCTGGATGAAACCAATGACAGCACCTACCAAGGCGAATTGCATGTGAAATTCACAAGCAGCATGCAGCATGCAGCATGCACATGAATCCAATCACCTGCTGCACTCCGTCTGGGATGACATAGGGCATCCATGCCTACAAAGTCACAGAGCAGTGGTAGCAATCATGAATACTCTGAGGATCGATCTTTCACAGGGCTAGGCGGCTAGACACAGAAAATCTGTAAGTTCCCGCAGAAAATCTGTAAGTTCCTGCCTTGTAGGCATTCTGAAGCGCCTTCAGTGCAGAGTATGAGAGGCTGACTTGCTATGCACCCAGGTGGATGTTTGATGGAGTTTTCAGATAAGACCCATTCATGGAGTTTTCGTTCAAGAGCAAGAGCGCAAGAGCGCAAGAGCATGCGGGTGAAGCTTTACTCGTCTGGCCTCCTCGAAGTTGACCTCTTGGGGACTGCGCCGCATCTTACTGACCTGAAGCGGAGAAGACGAGCAAGTACAAGAGCTTCGGTTCAATGATGGAAATTACGTGCAGTTGAAAAGAGCACAAGTCCTACATGTGCAACGATGTAATAAAATGGCAAAACAATGCAAAACATCATATGCTAACATAAAGCAATGTGAAACGGCACTCTGAGACTGCCCACAATCGCTTTGAATTCATCCTTGGTTTGTTCAGACTGGAAGAAATCGCCAAAGAGCCACAAAGCATCAGTGGGACTTGCTGCAGCTCAGCAGCTTTATCTGCAGAAGTCTTTGGAAGCGTTCTTCCTTCTGCTCGACTCCTGTGAAATCGTTCATGATATAACTTGATCCCAATAGAACCCACCCTCACATGGCTTTCGGATTTGGATATGATATAACAAGATATAACAAGTTGCTAGTGTCCCATTGCGACAGAATTTCATCGGCTCAAACACACTCCTCCAGGAGTCAAGGGCTCGGATGAGAATGACAACATAGGGCCTAGGCTTTGAGTTCCCCCCCCTTTCTCTTGAAGTTTGTCCTTTTGACCCTCAAGTGCAGAACACATGCGCATGTGCTGCGTCATCAAGGCTGGCCTCAAACAAATCCGCATTGGTATCCACTCTAACCTAGAACATGAGGACCTCTGACGGAGGTGTATATATGATATATACTGCACCGTCCCAAAACTGTGCTGGTTTTACTAATTAGTTTAACATAAATTATACGACTAGTTGTATACTTTCAAACATTCGACCGTTCGACCCTAGGATTTAACCTAGGGATTCCTACTAAATATCGGAGAGAGTCTGCATGGTTCCGTTGATCAGCGCAGGAGTTCAACAAGAACCCGGAACAACGAAAAGATCTGTGTGAGGGAGATCCCGGGTGACGCTCGAGATGAAACCCCCATGAGAAAACAAATCAAGATCGCCCAACCATCCGGCCCACTGGGAGGGAGAAAGAACCACAACAAGTAAACCTTTTTTGGGAATGATCCGTTTCTTCTCTATAGATAATTAAACAAATTTCGACAGTTCGCAAAACTTAAACGAGTCTCGCATCACTCATCCATACTGTTAAAATTGCTGACTAACTCTAAAAGCCATCGCAATGCAATTCCAGGAGTATCCACAGTGACTCTATGTGGAGTGTAAGAACAGGACAAAGTCGATTGAATCTGCAAACCTCGCCGCAACAAACCATCGTGGAAGCATCCTTGCTTGCAAACCTCTCTAGACATGGCTAGATTGTATATAATAAGTAATGATAATAATAACAATATACCTTCTAATGATAAGTGCGTCTCAATTCTGGCACTGCGCTTGACTCGCAGACACGTTTGTTCTGACTGTGGATGTTTCTCGCCTTCTGAGCTCCGGAAAGGGATCATTGAGGCGCAAGTCCCCAAACCTTGCAGAAGACTCTGCGACACCACATCTTGTTTGCCGATCCAACTGATGCGTCTGATGCAACTCATATTGACCGCTGCTGTAGCACAAAAGATGAAATTGTCAAATTGTCGACAAGTAGACACAAAGAATCGCATTGCAACCTAGGCACTCTGAATCTGGCTTCGTCTCGCACACGCAGTGCTGAGATGCATAGATGCGTATCTTGCCTCCAGGGTGATGTATATAACTATATAACATCGAAGTGATCGCCAGTTGTTTAAGCAAACATCCCTCGACCGTGATCCTTTGGCACCTACGAAGCCAACGGAGGTCACCAAGACCAGAGGGACTACGAGCTCCTGCTGAGTTCCAAGCTCAAGGTGACGTAGGGAGTTCCGTTTCTACATGGTTTCTTCCACTCCTCACAAATCTTGCCCAACTGGACTGCCAAGGTCTCTGTCATTTGACACGCAATCACGAGTGAGAACTGCCTGCCATCTGTTGAAAAGACTATCATCCAATACTTGAATTGTAGCCAGAAGCAAAGACTCTCCCTTTTGTTTTCGGGCCTAAAGAAGTCTTTTCCTTTGGCAACGGCTTTCGCTGGATCCAAATCTAAATGCGTCCTGGGGACCATGGCGTAAACCGCCGAAAGACTTAGCTCCGAAAATGAGGCTACCACCCTTGTACATCAGGGTTCATCTCCAGAAGCCATCTGCAAACTGCCTCAACGTACCATTTCAGGTGCTGGCTGGATCTTGTAGTCTTAAACAGAAATTTGGGCCTCTGATCGTAGCTTGCCGAAATCAGCTTCCTCCCAGCAGTTAAGCAGAATGGAAGCTAGTGCAAAGTCAATTCAATAGATCACATATCCAACTTCCGATCTATCCCTGACCTCGAGGAAGAAGTTGTGACCCAAGTCTGCAGCCTGGCTGTGTCAGCAAATCAGGTCATTTGGATGTAGAGTCGCAAACGTTTCCAAGAAACAAAAAACGCAGGGGAATGTTGAATGTTGCGTCTTTGAACAAGTTTCCTTTCATTTGTCTCCACCTCCACCATAGCGGAGTCGACGACTGTGAAGTGACCAATGCCTGAACTTGAAGCTTGTTTGCAACTCGACAATCTACAGGCAAGGGCTGTGTTCCTACATCCTTCATGGTCAGAGAAGGTATATACTATACAAATATATACAAATAATATAATCAATCAATTGGTCAGTATTTTTTTGAAACATGTTGAAATATGTTGAAATACTGTAGGTGGAAAGAGTACCTTACCCGAATTTCTCAGAGCTGCCCGCCTGGAAGCACCAAGTTCTTCAGCGTCTCTGATGCAATGGCTGTAGAGCCCAGCATACAAACCTCGCTGGGACGATGAAAATGTAGCTTTCGTTTCCCGTTAGATTCAACTCAGAAGCATAGTGACATAGTGAAACACATGGCCCTAGCTGCACGTCAAACTGCGTAAATGAGTCTCAGCTGCTGTACTGCAGTAAAACCGAAATCAAGAAAACAATGAATGCCGATCTCTTCGCTTCAGCCTTGGCATCCATTAAGGCTCTTTGCCCATGAGCACCTACAAGCAATCAGGAGCAGCAAAGTTCGGGCGTGGATAAAAAAAAACGATGAATCGATGGATTTCACAGTCTAACATAACCGAATTCCACATGTCATGTCTCTGCAATTTACAAGTTGTTGATGTGTTAATTTATAAGCATAGAATTACTTCGTGAAATCTGAGCAAACTGCCCCACAGGCGAAGTTGGCGATCATACTTGTCTGTGGTCGCCATAATGCAAAGTAGCTGGTGACTAATTATAACAGTCTTGGAAAGCACTGCCCACAGGCAACTCTCAATAGTTTCCTGGCTTGGTGGTGTGATGACTTATTGTCTCGCTTAGGATCAAGAAAGGCTGATGATTTGATGGACAGTTCAGTGGTTTTCACATTTGTCGTTACAGGTGTGAAAAGCGCAGTGTTATCCGGATGCTGCCCAAATTCTCTGGCTTTCTGTGCGGGTGTGAGTTTGAGGCTCATCGTGCTTGTGATCTTCACTTCATGTACTCCGGTGTACTCCCTGAACTGAGCCGGAACGCAGAGTGCATGGTCACAAATTCACAGGGACAGTACAAAGCGCGTTCCTGACTCCACTGGTCTTGCTTCAAGAAATCAAGGAGACTTTGCCTAGTGTGCCCAAGCACTACAGACTGCAGTGTGCAGTAGGGGTCCGCAAAATGGCTTGTCAGGAATCAAAGCAAGCAACTGCCTCCATGCTATTGCCGCTGCCATGCAAATTTGCATGGAGGACCTGCTTGTGCCGTTGGCACAAAACACTTCCACGGATACTCGATTTGATTTTTAGTGATAGCAACTCTGTGCACAAATTCACCCACAGAGGTCTGTCCTTTTGCTGCTCTTCTGTCAGCTTGTTCACAACCTTTCTGTACCTTCCAGGGAATTCACAACTCTCCCACATCAATCTGGTCCCAAATCATGCCCCTGAAATCCATGCGACCAGGAAGTGCAAAGCAGTACATATACGTAACATAAAGCAATGAGTTTGTCGCACCCGTGGAAGAAGTCGAGGATATCCATTTTGCATGCGACTCGAATTCTTTGTTTCTCCAGCTCCTGTCCGCACAAGCTGCACAACACTCTGAAGTTTGAAAGTAAGTTTGATAACAGTTCCGTTTCAAATCTATGTCATTCTCTCAAACTAGCCTAGGATACGTATCTTAGTGTCCATACATGCAGATAAAACCCGACCTCCTCGGATAGCTCCTCACACATGAACGGTTGGAACATTCCATCACATTCAAAGTGCAGAAAAGCCTGCTGCTTCTAACAAACACTTTGGAAGTCCTTGCCAATTACTAAAGACAAAACATTCAATATGACTCACCTTCCTCAACCATTGATTTACATAGTCACTGTTCGTTGATGTAGAAACCTTCTGAGACTCGGACAGGTGCTGAGGCATGTCTTGCCATGTTGGCCTTACACTTTTGAACTCAACTACTTTACATCAATCCAAATTCAAAGTCTAGTCTAGAACCCTAGAACCTGAAAATGGGTGTCGTGTTGCCACTCTGTCCACAAAAAAACGTCTTGCTGTGTGTTCTGCTCAACTCTTTGCTCTAAACTGTTGGGGTGTAGGGACTTGAGTGCAGGGGTGGTTCCCTCGATTATATAGTCCACACTCGCAGCAACTACTTGCAAATACGTCACCCATCGCCAATTCCACCACACTGCTTTTTTGTGGATGTTTACTATTTGCATGCATTAATCTCTTCCGAGTGCATACAAAGCTGGCTACAGCCAGCCAATCCATTGTGTCCTTCTCTACCTTTCAGCTACTGGCTTGCAAGTGCTCATTACCCAGCATGATCTTGTACATGTTTTGGCACTGCAGTTGCAGCTGGCTCGGCTGTACAAACAGCCGAACGCCTGACCGTCTAAGACATGTTCATCCATTCTGCGATTTTGAGGGGCTTGGGAAGAAAAGAAGGAAGCTTGGGTGAGATGTCCTCAGCTGCGAGAATTTTGTGTACACGGAACTTGCGCTGGAAGTTGCTGTGGAGCCACTTCGGACCAAGAAAATGCAAGGGGTGCCCTGCTCACCACTTCAGAAACCCAGATCACCCCACCCTGGAACCCTGCAAAATTGGTGAACCACCAAGACCCGTTAGAAGTCCGGAGATTGAATAAAGAGATTTCGATGCATCCCCTTCGCACTGAGCCGCCCCACCACATGATGACGCCTGTGCATGTCCATGGCAGCTTCAGTTGCTATTCGCATTTCGCGCTCCTCCGGTTCGTGTTGAGATTGCTACAATCTGTCACGCCAACAATGAGTTGCAATCGATCTCCCGGTCCTCCAGGATTTCATTGATCCGGGCTTGTTTGGCCTAAGAGCATGGCACTTGCGTGCATGAACTACGTCCAAATACATCAAATATATTTCAAACATGATCACGTCCATGCCAGCTTGAACGGACCTTGGTAAACTGTCAAACTTAGTAGACACTCAGACACTACGTAAAGCTGCCACGGCTGCCAAGGTGCCAGTTTCCGACGTTCCAAACGCTTGGAGATACCTTGTGGTGGTCCAGGTAGGGAGGTTGAGACCTGGCCAGAATCAAAGAGGGCTGTTAAAAATGTGGGGCTCCTTGTGTTTCCTCTGTGCGTTTTGGTCTGTGGAGTGCCAGGGCCAAGAACCGCAACCAGCTGCGGATCGGTTGTGACCCCAGAGGTGATTTGTTCTTTCCTTGCCATTGGTCCCTTTGTTGGTGGTGCTGCTGGAACCTCTGACCTCTTTGTGATCACCTATTTTGCTATGAAAGCTTTGAAGACTAATGGGGAGTCTAGGTCTTGGTCTGGTCTAGGATGATTCATGTGTAAATTGAAACTGGATACAATATGTATGTGCAGTGAAGTGTATAGTTGTGAAATCAAATAAGCCTAGGAATGTATTTTTAATGTGACCAAAAGGTAAACAAAGGGACGGAGGACCCGTTACCTCGTTTCAATCTCGTTTCTCAATATTTGGCAACCTTTCCCGACATGATGATCTCGTTTTCCAACTCTGGAGGCAACTGTTCGCAAACATGACACACATCAGGACTTACTTCGTTTTTGGAGTCTCCCCGCTTGTTTTGATCTTGGTTTGATGAGGTCCAACTAGATGTTCTTGCGGAAGATCCGCTCGCAGCAGCAGGTGCATATTCCGAGTCCGGCGGAGTGGCTGAGAAAAATTTTCCCAAAAACGTCCATTTTTCCTGGAGTTGATCATGGCTGGAAAGATGACCGAAATTTTGCTCAAAACATCTCAAAACAGCATGGCTTGTGAAATTTTGACTGTCGCAGTACCGCTCTAGAAACCCGTGTAAAGAGCGGTGTTTTGCTCACTGTTTGCACTTGACACCAAAAAACTATGACAAATACTACCAGTAGCGTTTTTCCCCCAAATAGTGTTAGCTATTGGGGTTCTGATTTCTCATAAAGCAGGTACTTGGTGCCACGATAGGATCTTTGGGTGCTGTTTTGGTTGCTGTAAGGGCTTGGTGCCACCGTTGAAACTGTTGCGATACCGACACAGACGCGTGCTAAGGCGGCAAGTGTTTTGGAACGCAGAACACTGACAGTGACCGTGAAAGTGAAGTTGCAGCTTTGGTGTGATGTAAGTAAGTGTTCTTTGAAATCAAACATGCTATCTGGGGTCTGTGCTAGTGCAATTTGTTTATGGAGGTGCAAAATGCCGCAAAGCGCATGGTTTTGACACACTCAATACCAGATGGCAGAAGTAAGAACAAAGTCAGACAAAGTCTGGCAAATCTTTGATCCCGGTGGCCGAGCGGCATGGATGAATACAGTTGCTCATATGAAAGCGAGCAAAAGAGAGAGAGAGAGAGAGAGACAGAAAGAGAATCATATAGATTTAGCCAAGGCCCCACTGTATCCCGTTTGCCTGTCTGTGCTCCCCATCTCTCATGTGTGCCAGAACTCCCTTGGGACCGAAGAGTAGTAGACCCTGCCAACAAAGCTGACCAAGTGCTCAAACTGTCAAACTAATACAAACCAATGATCCAAAAGTAATCACTAAACAAAGCAAGGGAGAGGTCAAGTTATTCAATCAAGTCGACACAGCCAGTCATTTTGCCTCTTTGCCACTCACCCGTCTATTGTGAGCTCTTTCCTCCCACAGCAGGCCGGTGGAAAGAACAGAATGGTATGCATAGTGTCTCTGCTGATCCAAGCCTCCGCATGATCTCCAGGCATTCTACCCAAGTCCTGTTGAATCCAAGCTGTCAAAATGCCATGGATGCCGTCAGCTCAACGAAGCTCCTCCTGCGAAAGCCGGCTTGGTCTGCCACCAAATCCAGCGGGAGGTACCAGTTTCGCAGGCGGCAGCTTTTGAACACCTGGCAGCAAAACACAAGCAGAATCACTCTAGAGGCCCTTCGCACAAAGCAAAAGTAAAGTGATGCCAAATATGATCTACATCTACTTCGCAATGTGTATAGATTGGGTGTGTCTTAGAATGACGTTCCCGATCCGGGAAGTTCCCTTGTCAGAGTATGTTTTACGGGTCCGTTTCGGGGTGTCTTTTCGAAGTATGTTTCGGGTTGTGATTCCCGCCTCTCTCCTCGAGTAGAAAGACAAAAGTGAGGGGTCTGTTTCGGGGTATGTTTCATAAAAGTCGAACTTCCTGGCGTTGCTTGAAGTTGAGCCCGCAAAACAAATACCCATATTATCATCATATATTTACTATGAATCACTGTTGTCCTATCATATACTTAATAGTCGTGTATGTATAGTGCACATCTTCATATTTACTCTCAGCACGCCATATATTCATTTTTCATGCGGTATGATATTAAACAGAAATGATTCGTGATATCTTGGAAGGCAAACTTGGACTATGCTCGATACCAATATCCAGCGCATGGGAAAAGATATGGCCTGCTGGCCGCCAAATCCTCGGAGCTGAAGGGGCGCCAGCCTCGGTGCAGGTTTTACGATGGTGACCAGCCATCGGGTAGGATTTCATGTCAAGACAGCTTCCCAGACTTTGACAAACATGTGATGTGATCCCAGAAAAAGAACAGCGACCATATCAGCGAGCATTACTTTATCTTCCTGTAACCTAAATTGGATGCACCCATGCAGTCAAAATGCACTGGAACCGCCCAAAGCGCTTCCATTTCTGGAGGATCCTTCCAAGAGCAGGGTCTAGGGATTAAGTTGCATGTCTTCAAGCTGGCACATACCGAAACTCGCATCTGCAAACAATTGTTTCCTCGGCACTCGGAGAACAGCTGTTCAGAGCCCATATGCCTTGTGACCCAAGAGGTCCATTCACACAATGTGAGTACCGTGGCGCCATTCCCAAACAGTTGGATGAAAATGTTTGGAAGCCCACCCTTCACTTTGAGCTCGAGATTGGGGTGAACCTCAGAGGAGCTGACTATTTCAATGAGGCAAAGTGGTGAAGCGAAGCGCAGTGGAATCGAGTTCAAAGCTCAAGGCTCCAAGATTCACCATCTTCATATTCCCCAAATTTCACATTTGCCACATTCACAAGTCTCTGAGGGTTGCTCCAAACTCACCAGATTCGCCAGTCTGCGACGTCTGCGACCCGACAATGTGGGCACTGGCGCTTCGCATGACTGAGGCAGGCCTCGTGTCTCATTGACCACATCCCATCATTGCCATCCTACGGAGTCCTACCCTGAAGATCCTGCCTCCGAGGCGGCTTCCTTTCAGAGATCGAGACTAGAAGGAAAATGATAGGAAATGAGTATGTTGGAAGCGACACATGACACAACCGTTGACTGTCACCATGTCACCGGAGCCTCGGCTTTTTTTTGACTGGCTTTTCTGGTGGCGCACAGGAAGCGTAGAGCCTGGCAACCGTTGTTCCGCAACAGCCATGGGTGGAGACGTAACGAGTTCTGCAAACAAGCATTGGCACCCCCCTCCCAAATAGATCATGTCTCCCATGGCAGCCACAGGTTCACCTGCATCGCTCGGCAAGTGAACTGAATTCGCCAGACATATCCTGAAGATTGCCCTTACAATAGATGAGCAAATTGCGTTGTAAGCCAGGACAATTGTGAAAATCAGTGACGCAGCCTGCGACAGTGACAGCACTGGGCAGCTTCATCAGGGATTGACTTTCAGGTATCTCAAGTGGAGGTGCCTGGCACAAACGTGACTTACTGCACCATGCCTGAGACAACGTAGCCTTGTCAAAAAGCAGCCTCCAGTTCTGCAAAGTCAATGTCCATGTCCAAACCGGCGCTGGCCTGGTGGAAACGCATAGCAAACATGAGTGAATCTAATTGTTTGACTTGAGAAAATAGAACCAATGGAGAAAAACTGACAAAAGTTCAAAAGGTATCAATCACATACAGGGCGCTCTCCTGGGACACTTTCCGAGATTCCATCAAGTCTGTGAATCTCGCATGCATTCTAATGTATAGTCTGATTCGGTCTGATTTGTTGTGCAAGTTGTGCCTGCGCAAGAGCTTTGGCAAGTGCTTCATCAGCTGCTTCCCGCATTGCATGTGAGCTTGGCCTTGGAATTCAAATTTGAACATCTTTAAACATATATGTTGAGCGGAAGAAGGACAGAAAACCGGCAAACCCCCTAACTGACCTCACGTGCTCCCCACAAGAAGGAATCGAACCCAGACATCTTCACGTATGACTTATGAGCTTAGGGTCAGCAAAAGAAACTTGAAAAAATAATGGATACAGAGTGACATGAAACAATGAAAAAAGGCAAGGTGAAAAGTTCGTGATGAGACACTTTGAAAATGAGGTGGAAAGGTGAAATGTTGAGAAAATGAGGTGGTAAGGTCATAATTCCCCCCCCCCCCACAACCTACTAGACTCTACGTTTCTGGTTGTGGGGGGCGTCCAATGGAATCCCTCCCTCGATTTCATTCGGTCGGACTATGGTTTGATGGCTCTCCAGTCCCCAGTGCTTTCGTCAGCAAATCCAGCTGGTTACCAGCAGCTTTCGTGACCTGAGGCACGCACTTTCTTGACGAAGTGGCTGGCACACAAGGAGGTCCAGCTGACCTTGCTCTCCCACGAAGAAGTCAAGACAGTCATGTTTGTCTTATTTCAACTTTTTCTAGTGACATCTTCACTTACTGGAAAGGACTCACTGATTGCAACAGCATATTGGCCCAAGGCCCAAGCCGGCTTGTCGAAGGCTGGACCTGTTCTCCTGTCGAGAGATCGGCACGGGTCAACAATCAACCTAGCAGCAAGCCCCGCTCTAGGGTTGGTGCACCTTGGTCCCCAGCTTCATCTACCTTAGGTTCTGCTTGAATGCTTCAGCGCTTCTGGTAGGGCACACTTCTAACACTCCAAACGAGAAGGCAGCTCCAAAATAAGCCCAGAACATGCAAGTTCTCATCTATCACAGACAAGGTGTCAGGAACCTGCAAGCATTCATTTCTTTGCTACATCTAACGAGGCCAAAACACGAGTATGGTTGGTAAATATTTTGGTGGCAAGGGAGGCTAGTCAGGGAAGCTAGGAGGAACAAGGGAGAAATGCAGCTGTAAAGTGTAAGTCAGTGGGATAGCAGCTCCGGGCCTGACGTCTCATGCTATGTCCAAGCGAACGCTTTTCTTCACTGGATGATGCACCCTGCAGCCACAGAGCTTCTGTGCTACTTCTGCCCCTCGTTGCTTAAACACCAAGCTATGTCTATGCATATACAACTGTTTGTAATGTAGATGTATACCGTATACAGTATCTATATAATATCTAAACGGTCCATGCTCATGCGATTTGCGATGCTTCTCTGTTGCTCTATGCGTCTCTTTTAGAGACTTTAATGTCCACAACCAGCATCTCAGATTCAAGCCTGGTCCACTTGCTGCAAGCCTAAGCACATAAAATCCGCAAACCTTCTACTCACCGCATTGTCACTCCGCTGAAGTGCAATAGGTGGTTACAAAGCGTCCATGAAAACATATGAAAACACAATCATTCCATTGCATTCCCGTACTTTGTTGAAGGACAGCATAATCAAGGGCAAACCCTTGGACCCTTGGTGAGGCGAATATTACATAAGATAAAGTCTTCCAAAAGAGCACTAGGCTGTTCCCAAAAACCTGACCAGGGGTCACTGCAGTGCTTGTCAGCCTGGCAATCCGCTAGGGAACCATCCTTGTTCTCATCGAAGAGTTCTAGAAATTTTGAGCTTCCGACGTGATCTGGAATTTTCACCTGCAAAATGTCTTGAAATGTCCCAACAACAAAAAGCTAAGCGGTCTGCCGTTTACGAAAGCCATCTTGGTTGCCATGCACTATTTTGCTGATGAAATCCGGCACCTCAGGGTGCACTTTCCTTAAACAGCTTCAATGAACTTCCGCTTTACCGTAACAAATAAAGCCTACAAAGCCGGGAGTAAGATGAAGCTTGCAGAATCCAGCCAACCATGCTTTTGCATGAGGCTTCAGAATCTGTCCAAGCTTGCCCAGGTGCTGGGAGACGCTAAAAGGGAAATCATGTAAAGTCATGTTCAGGTCTCTTCCACATTTGCACCAAGGCATTTTCTAAACAGAGGTGCACTTAATGCGCCTCAAAACGACTACATTGACGACATGCTGAGCAAAAAAGCACCATGCTTGTATGATCTGAGCCTAAGCGGGACGGTCGCACCTGTGGCACTGCCGCAGTGCAACACAGCTCACGAGGCTCAGTCAACCCATCGAAGGACGGGGGAAAAATGGAATTTCGAAGGCACCGCATTGCCGCTTCGCGGCCGAGCCATTCCATAAACTACGCCCTCGAGGCATGCAGGTCTGCTAGTGATGAAGCCCCCTTCGCATCTTCGCATCCCCAAGTTTTGGGCCCTTGTCACCCAGAAGATTTGGCGTACGCTGTCAATTTAAATCCACCGCTTGCACACCACATGCCAGACGAAGGCCAACAGGGCAGATTCTGGACCGCGTTGGCGGGAAGTGACCCTCAGATCAGACTGAACCTGCAAAAGCGACGCATTGGAAGGCAGCAGCGTCAAGAAATCCGTAAAAAAAGTAAGTCAAAATCATATTAAATATTATCATGTTGCAAACTTGGAACTGAACGTCTCAGGTCTGAAGGGTGCAAGACGAGTGTCTGATAGTGGTGACAATTTGCACAGTCGTTTTGTAGCATTGCCTGCCTCTGAGGTTCTTGTTGTGAAGAGTCAAACCTCAGATGTTGGAATCTTGTAGCATTGTCGGCCAAAGATAGCAACCAGGCAGAGAAAAACATTGAAGGACAAACGGATGGAGTCAAGAGCAAACACAATTTGGCGCATGTAAGATGGCAGAAGGCTCAGCCCTGGTACACTCACTTTCGGAGTTGAGGAATCTCTGGTGATATCCACCATACGATGGGGAGTGTGCGGACTGACTTTCAGATGCTGTAGGGAGTGTTGGTCACAGTTTTGGGTTATGCTTTGTTAAGCCCTTCTGGTCATCAACATGCGTCACTGTGAAGAACCCTTTAAAACTTTAAAAGTTTCTTCAAAGCTTTAAGTCTTTAGCTTCAATCTCGCACCAAGTCCCTTCCAACCGCAACCTTCCAGAACCATCACCCCAAAACCACTCCCTCTTTCTTCTGGAACATTAGAAAGATATAATTGCCAGAACGCTGCCTAGGGCCTAAAAGCCTGGCTGCAAAGCCAATATAGGTAAAACTTGGTAAAACATCAAACGCAAAACACGAAATCCAAGGCCATGACATAGGTTTGGCTGGCTTCTGTATCGGGTCCTGCTGCAATCTCTGCAACTGCTCGAAGAGCTCTCGTTTATGAGCTTCCTGAATCAGGGAACACACATGTGTGTCCGCTTTCAACGACCTCCTTTCATTCGATTCGTTTCGATTCATATGAACTGAGGAGAGCACAGCGAAAGGTTTGCCACCGGGCGCCGGATCAGTAAACCACCAAGCGTCCTGCTGTCTCAGTGTGCTTGCATCTGCCCTATGTAAAGTCCAATTTCGAGCAAGGCAGCAAGGACAAGCACCGGCAAGCAATCGGCCCGTCCTCTCCGAACTCGGCGAGTCGACAACTCTTTTCTGAGCAAAAGTTTGCAAGTGTTTCAGAAGTCAGAACATGTGGACAGAATGCTGAATTCCAAACATGTAAATGATCCTGCAATTGCGCCTATGAATGGTTTTGGTGGCGATGTTCTGTCCATGTCATTGCCAACCGCATTTTCCACCTGTGGATTGCAGTGAAATGCCGCCAGCAACTCCACTTTCCCACTTACGGAAGTTTCTCTTTCGGGACCTGCTCTGATTAATTGTCAAACAGTTCAGGCGTTTTCGTAAGTCCAGAGTAATGCTGAGCTTCTGGCCGTAGAACACTTCAACCCAGGGTTGTACGAAGCATCTCCTAAAGTTTGCAGGGAAACTTAACTCAAACACTCTTGCGACAACTCCACTTTCTTCTTGTGAGCTATGACTGTGGTCGTTGATGATCATCATATAGAATCCAGAAGGTTCATCAAATCTCAATCAATTTACAATGACTTGGGATAAATTATACATAATATATAATATCTATTTATTTTTTATTTTTTTTGTTTTCTGGCACTTTGCCTGCTCCAAAACATCTTTACTTTGTATCTCAAGCTTCATCTTTCTATGCAAAGATTGCTGGCCTTGTCTGCTCCAGGTGAAGCCCTCATCATCTGTCACCGTTCGGACCACGCGAGCATGTCGGCCCAACTGCACCAGCGGATGCATCAAGTGGGATGGATATCAACTTCAGTTGTTTCAGGCTGTTACTAAGCCGTTTCAGATCGAAACAGAGCTATGAAGCAACAACACTTTTGTACTCTTGTCCAAACTTTATCAAAAAGCTTCGCCTCTTGCTTTTAGCAAGACTACAACTGGGGTTCAGACTGGTATCTTTGACCCAGCTGACCCTGTAGCATTTTTGTGCATTTGCCGGGTGAAACAGAGATGTCGACAGGTCCACAGCTGAGTCAACGTGGAGCTTTTGACGCGTGCCCGCGCCAAACAGCTGTGGAAGATACCCTGCATAAAGGACAAGGCATACGCCTTCGAAGCATTTTCTCAGAACAATGTTGACAATACATGTGCTTGCAAGTCAGCCAAAGATCCCAGTCCGTCTCATCCTCTTGCTGACAAATCCAGCACTTGTTGTTTTTGTAGTCCTCAAAACTTGAGGGTACGCACCGATCTCCATCACCAAATGTGCGATGGATGTGTTGCACCGTAGCATGGCCAATGCGAAGGGAGGAGGTCTCAGCTGAAACACCGACATCATTGTATGGTAGCTCTGACGCATGGGTGCTGTATAAGAAATCAAATACTTGAGCTCTCCAGTCCGTGTGAGAGTGCAAATCGCCCACCCTCATCCAGTGCATTCCTAGAAAGTCTATGAAAGCTGAACCCCCTGTGTAGGCTCTTTCTGCTGGAGTGAATGAATGCGTTCCTATGAACCATCCAAAGAGGCCGCCCCACATGTTGTCTGGCATGCGGGGAAATCTGAGTATCAGCCATGCAATCGGATAGCAACAGCCGGTACAACTGCAGCACGAGCAGGTGTCCGGAGGACCGACACCTATACAGCTGCTGCAATCCCAACCCATGCAAATCTCGGGATGTGGACCACCCCAATACATCAGTTCAGACAAACTTCCATCTTCAACAAGTCCAGCTCCAGGATCACAACCGCAGCAGTCACAGTCAAAATTGCAGTCACAATGACCCATGGCAGCCGCACCTTCGCCACAACACATACAAAGCCCAACGACTGCAGAGACAATAAGTAGCAAGAAAACCATAGCCCAAAGCACGATTGACCAAGCGAACATCGCCAAACCAAATAAAACAATTAGAAATGTGAGAATCCAAGTCCCAACTGAGAGTGCATAAAGGCTCCATGCAAAGTTGTCACGGATAACATCCACAGTCCATTCTTCTAACTGAACATGGCAGCCACCATTGCAGACTGGCGGATGGCCACAACACTTTCGAAACTCGTTCCACAGGGAGGCTTCATGATGGTCACAGCGAATACGTTTCTTGCCGAAACACAGCAAAACTACGCAGGAGACCAAAGTCACCAACAGCACCCACTTTATCATCCATTTCAGGCTGAAATACGACCAAACAGAGAATGCATACATCAAACCCATGCATTCGGCACCGGTGCTATTGGTCCCATTCTGGTACCTGGGTGTTTCAAAGCCATGCCCGTCTGCCATGAACGCATATTTCCAGCCGCAATAGCAGTTCCATTTTGGCACTGGACATGAGACGTCGAAATCGTCAACATATCCTCGGAGACTTTCCTTACAGGTCTGATCATCTACACATTGGTACTGCTCACAGACCCCTTCAAGAAAGTCGAGCGTGTCAGTGATGCCCGCTGTCTTCCAATGTGGGTCGCAGGTGCAGGATTCGGTTTCCGAGACGTAGGTTCCATGCTTGCAATCCTTCTCTCCTGATGGAATAGCAGCACCGATTTGGAAAAACAGCAGGAACAGGCGAAGCTCTGTGCTCAGAATGCCATGGCGCCAGCCCTTCATGGGATTTTCTGAAATGACGGTCGACTTGGCTGTGGTGTGCAACAGCACGAAGCAAAAGCAAGTCTTCAAGATATTTGCAAACCCCAGCCCTAACTCACAGGATCCTGGATCATGGCCCTGTTTTCTCTGCAATTCCTTCATGCAATATCTCTAGAATTTAGAAATTCTTGACCAAGCTACCCTGACATGAGCATTTTCGTAACAACGAAGGATTCAAAGGCCTCATCCAATGCAAAGTCGATGTAGTCTCGCAGTCCGTGCCTCTCGAGTAGACACTGCCAGAATCCAGAAGGATTTGTTTGTTTCTGTTTCAAATGCGTGTGGTTCCGTCGGGAATCACAGGCTCGCTTGTTCAAACTAGGGACGACCACGGGACATCAGGACATGGGGCATAATGGTTGGGGACGATCAGCACGACATGACCACATGAACTCGCACTTTTTGGGTTCTACACGGCGCTTAGAGAAGATTATGGGACATGACCAAATTGTCCGGGGAACTGAATAGGTGTATGTAGGTGTATAGTATAGTATAAGCGAGAAATTTTCACTTGCACAAGCGAACCCTCGCCCGTTCCGGTCATTCAGTGATTCAATCTACTTCGCCTAGTTTGCGACATGCTAAGCCAGCCTCAAGATGTCCACGGTAGCTTGTTCAGACGGCTGCATGCTCTCTGCAACTTCGCCATCTTCGACAACCTGGCCGAACACGACCAAACACAATGAGATCATGTGCCATGACTGGATTCCAAATGACATTATCCAAAATGAATGGATTCCGAGTGGCTAAGAAGTCTTTTGCGATCAAAAACACTGGTCGTCTCTATAAGGCTTGAAAACAGTAATGAGCATTTGTATGTCCAACGACCCACCTTCTGCAGAATCGCCAGCTCTTTGTCCTTAGGTAGCTACAGAAAGATAGGAATTTGTGATTCTGAAGGGCGATTCTGACATGGGTTTACCGTTTACCATGATCTACCATCAGATTGCATGCTGCATGCTGTGAGGGTCGTTGCTTTCCCCAAGCCCACGAACACATATCATTTCATAGTATTCGATAATTTTATTCACGCGCAAGAGCATCTTTTCATAATTGCCACTTTAAGTTCATGATCTCCAAAACAGAATGCTGCAAATCCCGATGATTGACCAAGTCTCGCCATGTCGATTCTTGTTCTCATCAAACACACCGTATTGACTTTCATACTCCTGGAAGCGCAGAATGGTCTATTAGCACCAGTTTGTCGAGCCTTGAACGTGAAAACATCGTTCAGCCAGACTGTCCCTCAACTTGTGCTTGAGGGACTCAGTGATTTGGGGTCCATTCCATTTCTTTGACCTCAAATAGAACATAAATAGATCAAAAAAAGCAGATTTTCGGATTTCATGAAGTTGCTGTGTCAGTAGAGCTGCGCTGGTTGAAGCGCTGAGCTCCGGGCAAACGCTTCACGAGCTCCTGAGGCGGAGACCAGAGATCGCATGGCTAACATATCTAGACCACTCGATGAGACTTGTGATATCGTGTGATATTTGTGAAAAATATGTAAACATTCCTTCTGGGAAGTATATATATGTTCATAAATATGTGTATATATGTGTATATACATACCTATGTAAAATGGATGAGTACCGGCATAATGCTGGCTTGTCA